>OMLC01036878.1:0-13789 GCA_900302585.1 Regalecus glesne
AAACGGCTTTAGAAAACTGTCCAAATGGAAAACGAATTTTAAAAATCTCCAGAGCAATGGATAAGAAATGTCTTCCATTTATAGTGATAATATTTGAATGAATGTTTTTTTAATTTCATCTCATCTATGCTAATCCTGCTCACAGCTCCTCTACTATCACAGCCATATGTTTAAAAGAGTTATTTGGGTTTTTTTTAGAGACTTTCATGGTTTTTATCTCCCTTTGAAATGTGCTGTCACTCAGGAGGAAGCAGGACTCCGTGGAGAGTCACCCCACATGGGTGGACGACACTCGCATGGACGCAGATGACATTGTGGAGAAGATTGTCCAGAGCCAAAACTTTGCTGACATCAACAATACTGAAGGTAGGAGAGAAGCTCTGTTGTCTGTGTGCCAGTGGTATCAGCATGTACTGAGGTACTATGTTGGTCTGTTGGAACGAGGGCTCTCGAATGTTTTGGACACATAGAAAAGAAACCGAGAAAGAACGAGAGAGTGCTGTACTGAGGCTGCCATCCTCAGCCCCATCATTGCAAAAGTACATTTGTAGAAAGCAAGAGAAGTGGATGTGTTCTCTCCATCATGATTCACCCCAACTTCTCCTACATAACATTCAGTTCTCCAACATGTTGAATGGGGGCTGCTTCTCAGAAGGCTCCAAGGCAGAACTGGCTGCGGCACCGTCATGGGGGAAAGTTATTGGATGGGAGTAATGGGCACAATGTGCTGGTTTTATTGACACAAATGGTCCCCATATGTAGATATGCACTTTAGAACAATACAGCACAATTGTACAATTTATAGCGACTTATTTTGTGGACCCCTGGGTATGAGTCATGGACCCCCAGGGGTCCCTGGGCGTACCATGTGTATCAGAATGTACTATGGCAGTGTGTTAATCTATTTGGTCTGTTCAGTGGTGTTGAGTTCCTCTTCTGACTCTGGTCTCTCTCTCTCCTCCTCAGACAGCAACCTCCGTCTGTTTGTCAGCAAAGATGGGACCACTGCACTCAGTGGTATAACACTTGGAAACAGGTGGGAGTCTTTCTTTCTCTGTCTCACTCTTTCATTCTCTCTTGTTCCACTGTGATCTCTCTCTCTCTCTCTGTAACATGCAGACAGCACAGGGGTGCAGGGGTCAGCACTGTTGCCCCATCACAAGACGGTCCTGGGTTCAAATCCTGGACCGGGTCATTCCTGGGTGGAGTTTGCATGTTCTCCCTGTGTCTACATGTGTGCTCTGGTTTCCTCCCACCATCATACAGATATCATGTCAGGGCTAATACCTCTGCCTGTGGCCCTGAGCCAGGCAGGAGGGAAAAGAACTGGAGGTGGTCCCTGGGTGCTCAGCTGCTCCCTGCTCCTATAGAGTAGGATGGATGGGTTGGATGCAGTGGACACATTTCATTGTATGTTTGTACAATGATGCATGAATACAATGATGCTTCTTCTTCTTCTTCTTCATCATCATCATCTTCACTGACTCTCTCTCACACCAAGACAAGAAACACGTTGTCTTTGTCAGATGCACATCCACAGTCTTCCTCTGGTCATCATGTTCCTTCTCATTCCCCAGGGTGTCTGCTGGTGGCTATGAGCCGGTGGTGATTGAGAGCCATTAAGCCTCCTGTAGACTGGCCACTGTCTTCCTGGCTCTCTGGAGTTTTCCTGGAGTATCAGTGGACCTGATGCTGTGAGGGGAGAACTTCACCCGGGCCGCCACCACCAACGTCTGCCGTCCCGTTACTCGTAGCCCCACATCACATCTTGCACTTTATGTCAGACATGTTGTTTTATGTTCCCTGTGCTCCATTTAGCCATATTGTAGGTGTTTAGGCTGATGTATGAGCAGGTCTTTCCCCTTCTGTCATACTGTACAATGTGTTTACACTTTTCTATACCCTGACACACAGCAGCCAATGGTGTCTCCATTTGAGCCCATGGCTGTGTTCTGGGTTTTATACCGTCAACTCTAGGCCTCTGGTGGATGACTGAGGATGAACGCTCATCCTCAGCAAAGGGGTTGAAAATGTAGGAAGCCCTTTTATCCAGGTTGAGTCTTCCTCTTGGTTTTTGCAGGACCTTATCTTTCACTTCTGTAAAGGTGGTGGAACTTGATGGGTCAGCGGGTCAGGGTGGTCCAGATCTCTGCCTCACAAACCCCCGTGTCCCGGTCCAGCTTCCACTTCCTACTTCTCTACATTTTCTTTTGGTCCTTAGCAAGATGAATAACTAAAGCAAAGTGAGAGTGTGCAGAACGTGAACTCTCTTTGCACCGTTCTTGATTCATTGACAGTGAGCTGGGGCACACAGTGGCCTCGACCCACGGTGATTCTGGTAGCAGTCGGGCCTAAACACAACATGTGTCACGTCTGCACAGAAGCCTCCTCTCACTGGAGATGTGTAGACACGTCTCAGAGGACAGTGCTTCTCGCTTTAGCTGCACCTTCAGCTTCATCCCCAGAGGAGACTGCTTCGGGGGAACATCCAGCTTCACCCTCTTTCAGCTCGTTGGATGACAAGGGACATTATTGTGACTTGTAGTTTGAAAACCGCTCCACTCGGTTCTGTTATGGATCATTTCACACAGAGATGTCTGTTGTGATTGGCCCAGAGCGTCACCGTGGTTCTCAGAGTGGGGCGCTCAGACCCACCTGGGACCCACAGCAAGGGGGGCTTGTGAGATAATCTGCTATGAATTCTAGAATAGTGCTTTACCATTAAAAGCCTGGGAGCCAGAGGGATCTGAGAGCTCGTCTCTTCCAGTGGCTCTGATAAACGTCTGGTCTCCCTCCTGCTCAGACAGAGGTCCAGCCCACCTGGACCTCACACACACACTGGGTTTGATGTGCTGGTGTACAGCTGCATTTTTATTACTACCGCCACTCGGCCTCTGATTGACTAGTATCTGTTGCCATGGTTAGGTAGGGTGGGTTTCAGGACAAGGTTAGCCAATCAGAGGCCGAGTAGGGGGCAGGTCTGTTCAGAGAAGCGTCCCTGGCTGCTGAATCCACTGTGCAGACGGTATTAAAGGAGCTGGACGTTGTAGTTTCTCTAATAGAACAGCAAACAACTGCACATGGAGCTCGTGTTGCTCAGACAGATGTTTGCTGATCTTCCAGAGGATCCAGTAAAAGTTCAAGTTGGTCTGTTGATGATGCCCCCTTGGAACTAGAAAATGAACCGAGAGGAGCCAGGCTAACCAGCATTTATGAATTTGCCTACTTCCCAGGCTAAAGAAGGTGCATATCTACAGATGGGGACCATATACAGCCATGAAACAAGCATGCTCTGTCCATTCAGCCCACCCAGTGGGACTACGTGGTATTAACATGAAATGTGTTTTTTGTCCATTACATGTCGAAGTGTCCTTGAGCAAGACACTGAACCCCTAACTGCTCAAGCCAAGGAATGGAATGGTGACCTGTGCAGGGTGTTTCCCTGCCTTTGGCTCAGCGAGTGCTGCGATGGGCTCCAGCATGACTCTGTGACCCAACTTCCTCTCCTGTAAGGGGTCCCTGGTCTCTAAAGTTCTGGGAGTCCCTGTACCAGAGGAGAGTTTTTCAGGTCCTGCAGACAGGTGTCACTACTCACTTCCACTTTCTATTGTGTAGACACCAAAGAGGCTGTGTCTGAACCTCCTTCACTGTTCAACGGTTCCAAACCTAGGCAAAGAATCATGTCGCTGACCAGCGGGCTGGTTTATGCGTCTCCTATTAACAGAATGTACTAAATATTAGCCACCTAATGGAAAACTGTCCATTTTACCAGGACATTTACTTTTTTAAATATGAGAAAACGGTTTGTTTCCAATGCAAATCAGATTTTCTGGAAACTTTTGAATGCAGTAAAACTTTACTTAAATTGTGATGCAGTTTGTGACGGTGTCACCTTTTCTAAGAGAAGTGCTATAAAATGGCAGCAGGAAAGCATGAGATGTCTCTCTCTGTTGGGGTTTACATCATTTGTCAGAATTTATTTTTGGGGGGTTCTGTGTGAACCAACTAACTTGGAGGAGAGGAGGGACAGTTTTACAGGGAGCTTGCTTGAGGAAGGAGCACAAGGTGGAGTTTCTAAGGTCCCATCTCACACAAGAATATGTGATGATTTTGATGTTTGTCAGTGGTTGAAATCCAGCACATTCTGAATTAATCACTAGTTATTTACCAGTAGCCTGCTTTGTTTTCTAGAGCTCCTCTGTACGTATCCCATGGTGTTGGGTTCGCTATTATCACACGTCGGGTTAAACCACTGTCTGCATAGTCTGGAAGCAGATCTGGGCCCGTGTCCCCACAGCCCTTAGTAATCCTTTGATAAATTATATTTATGTGTAGCATTTAATATGACTTTTCCTGGTTTGGAGAGGGTTTTAAGCTATGCACACAACCCATGTCCTGTATGGAAGCCTAACCTGTTCTCTCAACTAGAGCATTTAACACATAACTCCATTCTAACGAAGTTCTAAAGAGCTGTGCGGTGTGCACTGTGATCCTCTGTGTCATAGTTGTCATAAAGTTATTTTTTTTGCATTTGCCCCAAAATGTCTTCTTGAACAGTAAAGAGATTATTTGATTCTTCTGTGTTGTTTTTATTCCCTTACATCAATCACCTTGGCTTGACATTCAGTGTGGTTGCTTTTCAAATGTCAAGACAAACACACAGACGGAGACAGGGTAAAGTGCTTAGAGTGGTCAATGGACTAGAAAAGTGCTATATGATATATATAAAAGGAGTCCTGCTACTTTGACATTTGACCAACAGGCTTTTATAAAAAGGTTTCAAGTTGCATGACCTCAGATCTGCCACAAGTTGTCAACGTGTCTCTTCTCACAGACCCTGAAAACTCCAGCAATCAAGCCACTTAAAAGGAATAATCTAGACACTTCCCCGATGAACAATTATAGGCCCATACCATACCTCCGACTCCTAAGTAAACAATGAACAAGTTGTTTTTCAGCACTTGATAATTGTCATTTCTTCCAGTCAGGATTTAAACTGCACGACCACACTGAGACTGCTCGTGTTAAGATCTTCAATGACATCCAGTTAAAACATGGACAGAATCTCCATCGTTGTAGTACTTGGTGTCAATGCTTTGTTTAATTGACATGGTTGACTCAAACATTAATTGACTGTTTCGAAAACTGGGAGGTACTTTCTGGCACAGCACTAAACTAGTTTGAATCCTACTTGAAGAACAGGGACTACTGGTCAAGGCAATCTTGTAAATGATGTCTGAGTCTTTAATAGTGTCAACCCAAGGCACCAATTTGTGGCCATCCCATTTTTAGCCTCTGCCCAGGATCCAGCTTTGTATCTTTAGGTAATTGTTAAACATCGAGTGTAAAAAAGTGACCTGTGGAGTTCCCCAAGGCTCGATTCTAGGGCTGCTTCTATTTTACATCATCTACTCCCTTTAGTTCAGATTATAGATAACAGATAATATGGTATTATATGTAGACAATACACCGATTTATACAACTATATGTTCTTTAGTTAAGCAAATATAAAACGGAAGTAACCGTCTTTGGATCCAAGGAAGAACAATGAAAAGTCAGCCCTCAGCTACATCCAGTAATGCTAAAAACCACGAACCAAGCCAGAAATTTTGGTTTCATCATAGTTGGACCTGAATTTCTATGGCCACATTTAAGATCATTTCAAAGTAATTCTACATCACCGGAAGACTATGCCAAGAATAAGAATCAATGGATTTATGTCTCCACAGGATTAGGAAAACTTTGGCCATGCATTTATACTCAGTCGACTCAAATGCTGTAGAAGGTTTTTACTTTTTTTTAAAACCCGGCAAGTCAGTTCCGCCATCACAGCGGCCGGAAGCGGAAGTGAGGCTCTTAGCTGTTCAGAATCAACGTGCCACAGGTGTGTCATGGTGTAGCCACGCCCTCCACCCCGGTGATTTGACAAGCAGGTGTTCGCATGCGAATTGGTTTCCTGTTCTTGTCAGGGTCGCGGTTAGACGCAGAGGACGGAGACGAGGAAGAAAGGGAGGAATGAATGAATGAATGATTGAAGGAGGGAAGGAAGGAACGGCTAAAACTAAATGAGGAGAGAGAGACGAGAAGTGAGGAGCTGAAAGACAAAGCGAGAATACGAACCCTGGGTCCATCCAAGTCCAGCTCCTCTGTGGGATGAGCGCCAGTATACAGACCTTCGGCCTTCTAAGGTAACGTCCATCTTGTTCCTTGGGTTCAAATTCAAAATGTCTTTATTTGGAACGTAAGTCACAAAACATAATCTCATTAAAGAATCCAGCACACGTATGTTTCAAAGGGTTAGGCCTGCAGAGTTTCTGTTTTTCAGTGCTTCGATCTGGAAACGGCGGGAAGGTACAAGCCACCTAACAATTGTTGAGTCACTTAGCTGCTCTTCATTTGGCTAGAAAGGTTCAAATGTGCGATCAGACACAAATAATTATGTTATCTAGATTACTGTAACTCCCTCTTCTCCTGCCTCAATCAAGCCACTTTAAATCATTTACAGCTGATTCACAATCCAGCTGCTAGATTATTAGCTGTTGGTCCATATTACTCCGGTTCAGTCATCTCTCCTCTCGTTTAACGTAAAATTCAGAATAACCTACAAGCTATTGTTGATGACATCTAAAGCATTGCATGACCTCACCCCCAGTCATATTTTTGATCTTTTCACTCCTGATTCCACTTTCCAACTACTCTGATCCTCAAACCTGGGTCTTTTACTCATCTCCTACTCCAAACTGCAAAACAAAAAGGGACCACGCTTTTGCAGTTTTAGCCCCAAATCTCTAGAATAATCTTACCCAGCCCATTAGATTTCTGGACTTTTTGAACCGTTTTAAGCTGCTTCCTAAAACCATCTTTTTAGGCAAGCCTCTTTACAGACCTGCTATTGTTGGTTTTAGCTTGGTCTGTTTCTTCCTGTGTATTGTTTAATCTTCCTTTTATTCATGTTAAATGTTTAACCGTATTTTTCATGAATGTATGCAAATCACTTTGTAACTGTGTTTTTAAAAGTGCTATATACATGAAACTTACGTAGTTCACATGCATGTTAGGGTTAATACTCCTACCTGTGCCCTTGAGCAAGGCATTGGGGAAAATAACTGGAGTTGGTCCTCGACTGCTTCAGCTACTCAGTGCTGTTGTTTACTGCTCCTATACAATACGATGGGTTAAATGCAGAGAACCTATTTCATCATAAGAATACAGTTTGTTTTAAGAATACAAGGAGAACATAAAGTGGCTTTCTTCTTTGTTCATCATCGGTCACTTTTTATCAGAAGTTGCTTTCTTAAGTGTTCTTTGTAACCTTTTGGATTCCTAGTAAACCCTGTTTTTAAAATCTAACATTTTCAGTTTCTTCCAGATCTTCACAATGTGGCTCCTTTACAAGTTGCTGATTTAAACAGTATTTTATTTAGACTCTGAGGACTGAGGCCACGTGAGGAGCCTTTCCTCCATCCATATGGTGACCTCACCAACTGGTCATGAATCCCTATAGAGATGTTAACTCTAATCTTACCCTTCAAGATGGCACGACCCTTGTTTCTTCACCCACCCAAACCCCGGGCCCTAATGTGGACTCCCATGAACTTTCCCTATCATTCACCCTACCGTCTCTAGCGGTCATCCATGCAGGCATGAACTCAAACACCACTGCTACCCACAGTCCACTTTCCTATCAAATGTCCCCTCAAACTCCCCAAAACCTCCAGCTGGCCTCTGATCCAGACCTCAACTACAGCTTGAGATCGGGACCTCAGCCCTGCTTGCTTCCACCCACCGCAGGAACACCTATCATCGTCCTAGCCACGAACTCCCACCTCGTTCCGGACCATCACCTTTCTCCAGACCTACCCTTGACACAGGACTCCTGCCCTGACCTGGAATGTGCCGTCTGTTTTAGCCAGTTCAACAACATCTTCCGCTGTCCTAAGATTCTCCACTGCCGACACACCTTCTGCCTGGAGTGTCTGGCCCGGATCAATGTCAAGTCTGCTCAGCCCAGCGCCATCCAGTGCCCGCTGTGCCGTTTCCTCACCCCTCTTCCCACCCTGGGGCTTCCCAAGCTGGCCACCGACTTGGATACTCTGTCCTTTTTTCCAGCAGCCATGCAGAGAGTCTACAGCATCCGCTTCAACCGCAGCAAAGGAAAGCTGCAGATCAAAAGGTCAGATTTGTAGTGTGGCGTGCACATTTTGCAGCCTATTTGGAACTGAGAGAACATTCAGACAGCATTGATTATTTCTCCCCATTGATATAATTTCAGGAAGGCTATCAAAGCTTTTCACTGGACTGAAAGCAGTGAGACTTTCACTCACACACCTGAGTGTTGGAGAGAATTCCTAATATCACACATTCATCTTTTTCTACAAGACATTTAATCTCATGTAATGGCTAAAGGTTTTCAATGAGCAGTCAGTAGATGTTTGACTGCAGGTGAAGGTGATAGTTATTTCTGCCTATCAGCAGGTCGAGAGCAGTAAATAGTCCTCATGACCACTGGATGTCCAGCCAATGAGCAGCTCTCATATGAACCCAGCCTTTAGTGGTGTGGTATCACTGTGTTGTTGATCAGGGTGGGGATGCTGCAGTCAGCTCAGACTCAACATGTCTCCTGGAGGAGAGAGGACACGTCTCTGTATAAACCTCTGATCCAGGTGAACTGGTTCATGTTTTTTGTCTGTCAAGTATAGTTGTTCTTACCATTGTTTCCTTGTTTTAAAGGTCCTCTGACTGTTCCAGATGTTGGGATCAAAGATCACTGACCTCTTTAACATCTGTTAGCCACACTGTGGATGTGGGACTCCCCAGCCCAACAACAGAAGGTCCCGGAGCAGCTGTGGAAGAAGGAGGCATAAGCAGGTTCTTGGTCACACTGACAGGCAAACCGGGCTGTCGAGCTTTCTTCGTGACTCTGGTGGTGCTGATGATGGCACTGTTGACGGGCATTATTGCCTACCTTCTCACATACAAACAAGACTGATGATGCTTCCCGCCACCATCCCGATTGGGCAGAATGTCTTCAGATTCTCAGCAAGAGTGATGTCTCACTTCTGCTCTGAGACGATCAACTGATCTTCCAGATGGTGCGTGAACTCAAGTGGAGATGTGCCTCAATCTATTAACATGGTTCTTTTCTTCACTGTTGACTAGAGATGACCAGACGGGGTCAGGTTGTCCCGGCTTATTGTTTAAAGTCAGGACACAGGATTCATCTGTGGGGTCAGATCAATAAGACTCTTGAGAAACTACCCTAACAAGTGTCCTGGACTTAAGACTTGAGGTGCATCACTTTCACATCTCCTCTGAGATCTGTGCTGGACAGGATCACCGACATCCTCACTCCCAGAAACATCCACATTCTCCTGGTTTGGCTGTTCAGTTCAATCACTTGGTAGTTATGGCCAAAGTCAACAGTCTGCCTTTAAGGAAGCCTCAAATTAACCAGTTCAGGTGACTCCTTAGTGGAGGGAGTTACTTTGTGGAAATTGAAGACAAGTATTGATCAACCAAACTGAGAGCATCCAGTTCCTCTTCTAGAGAAGGGGAGCTCCTGTTGTATGAAGTTCCTGTTATTGGAAACTTAATCTGACAGTAGGTGGCGCCAAACTCATAATTTTAACTCTCCAAGGTGTCGGCCACGTTTCAGAAAGGAGCCAGAGACTTGTGCTGTAATGTGTGTTCGTCTCCTTGAACGTTTCCCCAGTTTGAAAGTAGGACAAGTGAAAGTCCTCTTCGCCTCAATCCTCCCAGCATCTGTCATCCCTCTCCTCTACAGATCTAAAGTCAGTGATGTGAGGAGATCCTCCAGATCTACCTGCATGTAGCAACTTAAATCATCTCAGAACAAATCCCTCCACTGCTGGAATAATGGTTGTACATGATCTTTGAGACGCCTGTAGTCATCTGTTAGCTGAGAGATGACACCAGACTCTGGATTCGACGCAGCCTCCAGTTTGGGAAAAAGTGGAAGTGAAGTATTGCCAGTCACTGAATGAGACTCGAAACAAAATTCAACCAATGGTGATTTTCTGTCTGTTGCTTTGGTGCGTCAGTGTTGTGTAAGGGACC
This sequence comes from Regalecus glesne, assembly GCA_900302585.1. NCBI lineage: Eukaryota > Metazoa > Chordata > Actinopteri > Lampriformes > Regalecidae > Regalecus > Regalecus glesne. Next base: position 10,078 of record OMLC01036878.1, read on the forward strand.
GCAGGGGCACCAGGACCCGGATGTGGAGTCAGTGGTCCCTGTTCCTTGCATGGTGACTGATGACCGGTTTGCAGGATCCAGTCAACAAGCTGTTGGATAGAAAACACCCTGAGACAAACTTTCCAACAAACACAAAATCTTCTAAACCCTTTTAGCATGTGAGTGTAAACCTCTGGCTCTGACGGCTGACCCGAAAAGCCAGCGTGGGTCTCATTAACCTAATGCCTGAAGGCTTGAGGAGGAGGAGGAGGAGGAGGAGGAACTTTGTTTAAGCTGTTTTCCATTTCTGTCCCTGTCATTTTCTACTGTGTTCAGTGTTTTAATATCCTTCAAAAAATAAAAGTGCTTTTATCCAACTGATCAATGTCAGCTGTCTGACTTTAGCAAAGGCAGCACAGCCACAACATGTTTGCCTGTTGGTCAAAGTTGAAGCCGATTCCAGTTTAACTCCAGAACTTGTTTCTGCTGTTGTGATGCAGATCCTTGGAAAACTACAACAAGCCCTCCCATGTGATGAGAACCAGCCAGGTCTGAGCTTCCTGTGGGACACCACGTCATGCAGTGCCAACACGACGTTATTCAGATCAGCAGCGCATGGAAGCCATGAACAGTGTTTCCGAGCACGGCTGGTGTGGGACTCGTGTCTCCATCAGCCTGTGGGTTCATCTGAGGGCAGTTGGCAGACGCTCTTGATGCTGGATGGTGGAGGCCTCGGGTTTGTTTTTTCTCTCCGGGACTCGAGGTGATGTTTGGGCTTCATTCAGCTGGGTTGTGGGTGTTCCTTGTACTCTCCAGTAGATGGTGGTCCAAGATCTAACTGCACTGGATGGAAATGAAAGAGGCTGGTGTCGTGAGGAGGAGAGCGACTGGATGGCAAAATATGACCGAGGTCATGTGTAGCTCTGGACCAAGGTCCAGAGAGAAGATGGGACGCTCCGTAGAGTCAGTCACATAGAAAGGAAAGCCTCTTGATCTGGTCACTACATCCAAGAGTTAACCCATCCTGCTGTCTAGGAGCAGTGAGCTGACACCATGGGGCCCTCGGGGAGCAGTCAGGGGTTCAGCGTCTCGCTCAAGGACACCTCCACATACTTTCTGCAGGACCGGGGTTTGAACCTGTGACCTTCTGATCGCCAGATGACTACTTTTTTTTAAATATTCCCAATCTTTTTTATATTCAAACGCAATGCAAAATAACAATTGCACTCTAGGCTTTGAAACAGATCCTACAATACACTGTTGCAACTACACACTTAGCAGATGACTGCTTACCCACAGCTATGCTAGCACGCACACAAGAACGCTCAGTCATGATGACGAGTTGGTTTAACAGGACAGCGAGGGGGGCTGTCGGAGTCGGGCTGAACTGGTCAGCAGTGTGACTGGACTGAGGAAAGTCCTGCCGAGCGTCAGAAGCCAGGGGGCGGGACGGGAAGTTAGAATGACGTAACTGTGTGTGTGTGTGTGTGTGTGTGTGTGTGTGTGTGGGAGAGGGGCTCGCTCATTACCATTGGGGATGATGGAACTTTGAGGGAGAATGTTTGGGTAACTGTTCACTCATGAATCAGCCAAAACATGAAAACTATCTGCCTAATATTGAAGAGGTCCCTCTGGTACTGCCAAAATGGCTGTGATCCAGTGAGACATGGACTCCACAAGACCTGAAGGTGTCCCCTGGTATCTGGCACCAAGACGTGCAGTCCTCTAGGTTGTGGAGCCTCCATGGATCCGAGTTGTTTTTCCAGTACATCCCAGAGGTGCTCCATCAGATTGAGATCTGGGGGATTCTGGACGAGAGGTTTCGTCACCTCTGAGTTAGGAAATGTTTCTGAATAAAACCTCTAATCCAGATGAACTGATTCAACTCTTTTGTGTGACTGAGTCAGTAAATTTAAATTGGTCCAAGTGTAGCGGCAGCCTCAAAAACACTCCAACCAGTGCAGACGAGGCCGGCCTGGAGCTCCAGTTCAACTCACTGGTCCATGTCCTCAGTTTGGACCACGGACTTGACAGATTTGAGTTTCTGGCTGTGTCACATGGTGTAACAGGGAAGGGAGTCTGGATATTCATGTTTGTAATTTGATCAGTCGGGGGGGTTTATGGGCTCTATAACGCAGGCCTGGGCTGGAATGTCGACCAGAAGTCGTGAAAGTTGCAAAAAACAACAAAAAATCCTCTTTTGTGATTTCCATACCTGGATTATTGAGCAGGCATCAAGACTCTCTGTTTTACTGTTGTCTTTTCTCTCTACTGTTGCTCGGCAGGGACCCTTCTGTTTGGCATCTTCCTCCCCGGGGGCACTCGCAGGGCAGTCGGACACGAGCAGCGGATGTACGAATACGTCCACACGTTCTTTGTCGTCAGGCTCACTCAGCAGCTGATGACTGTGAAGTGTGAAACAGGCTGGTACTGACCAAGACTGAAAGACTTCTTGTGAGTTGCATCTCATCCCCTATTTGTTGAGCCCCCTCCCCTGGTGGCTTCCTTGGAGAAATTTTATATTTTATTTATTATTCTTTATGACTTTAGTCTTGACTGTTAGCTGTGCCCTCACTGAGACAGATTCCTTGCATGTTCTTGTTCTTGGCCATGGATGTGATCCTGCTTCTCACAGGCTGCAGGGAGGCTGAGACGAGCTGTGGAGGCCGGCGGCGGGAAAACACCAGCAGTGAGGACGGGTGTGTCGGTGAGAACTTTATGAGGCCGTCACCTTCAAAGTTTCAGCCACATGTCCGTTCCACTAGGTTGCTTCAATTAAAACCCCTCATTCCATCTGCCCTGCTATGTGCAGGGCCAACTGCCTACGTGCCCACGCAGGGCCTGCGATGGGAAACTGGCAGACAGGATGGGTTATTCAGAAACAATGTCCGTGTTCTGTGCCACAACAACAAGCTTTGTATCACCACCGAAGCAAAAGCAACACGCCATCAGTGTGTGTGTGTGTGTGTGTGTGTGAGTGTGTGTGTGTGTGAGTGTGAGTGAGTGTGTGTCCTGCCCTGACCAGCGAAAACAAGTTAAATTGTTCAGAAGGAGGTCAATGAACTAAAGAAGTCCTCCGTCTCTCCCCCTCTGTTCCATCACACCACACACAGAACCACCACACACACACAGAACCACCACACCACACACAGAACCACCACACACAGAACCACCACACCACACAGAACCACCACACCACACACAGAACCACCACACCACACAGAACCACCACACCACACACAGAACCACCACACCACACACAGAACCACCACACCACACACAGAACCACCACACCACACACAGAACCACCACACAGAACCACCACACCACACACAGAACCATAACACCACACACAGAACCACCACACCACACAGAACCATAACACCACACACAGAACCACCACACAGAACCACCACACAGGCAGACTCACAGTGTTACCTGGCTGCTTGGCTCTGTGTGCCCCCCCTGGTGGAGAGGAGGAGGGTCTGTGTGGCCTGAAGGAAGCATTTCTCAGTAGGAAGGTGTTTCAGGGCGTGGCCCTCTGCTGTCTGGAGGGAGTCTGGAGGCTCAACATGGACCGGCTTTATGTCTCACCACCTCAGGAGGCCTTTGGTCCTCGTAGCTCCTCTCCTGTCTGCCAGGGGCTGGTTGAGCATGCCAGAGTTGCCCCGTAGAGGGTGTGATGGGATGGGCGGGGGTCAGCCATGAGGGCAGTGTGTCCTGTGTCCCTGTC
>OMLC01036878.1:13809-24880 GCA_900302585.1 Regalecus glesne
TGTTGATTAGCCACTGCTGCAGATGGAGCTGCTCATGATAGGAACCTTGGTATGGGGGAGTCCATCCTCCCAGACAGGCCAAGGATCCCTCGGGGGCATCTGATGGAGAAGACCTCTAAGTGTGTGATGTCCCGTCTGTGGGGGTCCAGGTCTCTGAAGCTAGAAGCAGAAACTTTATTTATTCATTTCACACATACATCATGAAATGTGTCCTCACCATCTAACCCATCCTACTGTACAGGAGCAGGGAGCAGCTGCAGCTCTTTTCCTACTGCCTTGCTCAGGGACACAGGCAGGAGTAAGAACCTTGACATGCATGTCCTCTTGATGGTGGGAAGAAACTGGAGCACCCAGAGGAAACCCACTGAGACACTGGGAGAACATGCAGGCTCCACACAGAGAGGACCTGGGATGGGATTCAAACCCAGGACCTTGCTGTGAGGCAGCTGTGCTGACCACCGCCACTGACCCTGTTCTGCCCCGCAGAGCAGAGAGGAGGCTTCTACCACATGGTACACGCCAACCTTGGTGCTGACCTTCAGGTATTTTCCAACGCCCTCCACACACACACACACACACACACATAAACACACACACACACACACTGGCCTGCTCGTGCACCTTGCAGGTTCATTGATAAGCAGTGCATAGCTGCAGACGGGGTATTTGGCTGCCAAACCAAAACTGTGTTTTAATGAGCTAATCACCGTACTCAGCCTGTCTGTCAGTAATGAGCTAAACACTGACAGAGAGCTCAGTCTGGATCGCTGCTGTCACGCTATGCTGCCACACACACACACACACACACACACACACCAGCATGGGCCTGGGATGTTACTCAGGTCTTTTAGAAGTCCTTTGAGCAGAAGGTCACAATTAAATCCACATAGATGTGGTTGAATGCCTTGCTAAAGAGCACTTTGTTGTGATGGCAGGGGTCGTAGATAACCACATCTGGACCATCGTGGAGCCACACACACTATCGAGACCTCATCCATCCATCTACTCATCCATCCATCGGTCATCCATCCATCTACTCATCCATCCATCGGTCATCCATCCATCTACTCATCCATCCATCTACTCATCCATCCATCTACTCATCCATCCATCGGTCATCCATCCATCTACTCATCCATCCATCGGTCATCCATCCATCTACTCATCCATCCATCTACTCATCCATCCATCGGTCATCCATCCATCATCAACTGCTTATCTGCAGTCAGGTCACAGGGTCATACTGGAGCCTCTCTCAGCCTTCATTGGCTGAAAGGCAGGGACACACCCTGGACAGGTCACCAGTCTATCTCAGTTAAGGTGGGACTCTTGTTGATGGCCAGTTAAAGTTAAGTTTTGTGATTTTTTCCTAGAAAGTCAGATGTACCACCTTTATATCCACTTTTACAGTGAGACTTTTGGCAGTTGTCATTCAGATTATCAGCCGTCCTGAGGCCTTCAGACAACATCTGCTGTCCTGATCTCTGTGAGCTGTGCTGCATAGTTTGGTAGCTGACTTTCAGGTGAACTTCATCCCGCCTGTGTTGATCCCCATGAACCAGACTGGCTGTTTGTTCCAAATATAATTTCCCCCACCCATCAGTGGTAACCCTCCGTCTGGCCTCCACGGTAGCAGGTATTTAGTGGAGTCTGCGTGTCTGTGGGGATTGGTGCAGCTGAGGAGGAGTTCTGTAGTGACTTGTGTGGTCGGAGCCCCAGGCTATCCTACTGTACCTCCTGTCAAGTATTCCTCCTGCCCGGCCGGGCTCTGTCTGGTCCTGTTCTGTTACACTTGACTTTTTATGTTTGTGCTGTGCTCCTGGTTGTGCGCTAACGCTCGGCTAAAGTCCTTCCTAGTCGGATTTAAATGCATGTGAAGCAGGTCGTTGATCCAACCCTGAGATGGAGCGGTGACGCTTCCCCACCTCCCACCCAATGAGAGCTGGGAGAGGCTCCATCATGACCCCGTGACCTGACTGCAGATGAGCAGTCGATGATGGATGGACGGAGGCTGAATTGCCATCACGGGTTGAACTTGCGTTTTCCTTTCACCCAGAGACGCTGCTGCGTTGCATTGGACTTACTGAAGCTTCTGACACTCGTGTTCAGTCGTCTCATAGAGCCGAGTCAGGAGGTGGTCCGTGGTGGTGCGGGGGGCCGCAGCAGCTCAATGGTAGAACACACACATCAGGAAACCTCAAGCTGGATGTGGGCTGGAATCAAATGAGGGACACTAGGGGGGGGCACCCGGCCTTAATCCCCCGAGCCCCTAAATCAATGTTCACCCCCAACAATGTGGAGACTCACTGTTGAACAGATCTTTTAGAACACACACACACACACATGTGTGTGTGTGTGTGTGTGTGTTCTTTCACCAAGCTTTCCAGAAACATCCTCATTGAGGTGCAGCTGAACTGATTAATGGGAGCAGCCCAGTGGAACTGCAGGAAGGCCTCCGGCTTCATATTTGTGCAGAGTTGAGATGGCGTGCAGGAGATCAGCCCACCAGCTGGAAGGCTCTGCTTCCAGCCTGTATGTCAACACAGCAAGCCTCAGCGCTGTGAGCTAGCTTCCTGTGCTAACGTGCTGCGCTCGCTTTTCATGACAGCCTCCCATTAAAGCCAGAGGCATGCAGACTGCTGGCGGTGCACCGCCCAGTAAGCCAGCTTGTCCTCAAAGTGGGGCTGGTCGGTGGCATCGCCCCTCGTGTCACCTCATCACATCATGTGAGGTACCGCTGCATGGTCGCCGTCATCCATAAGTCTCACCGGCTCCTGGGTAGGTGACAGGGTGTACCCCGCCTTTCACCCAATGAGAACGGAGATAGGCTCCAGTTCCCCTGTGACTCATCTTCAGATAAGCTGTTGACGATGGATGGATGGATGGATGGATGGATGGATGGATGGATGGATGGAGGAATGGATGGATGGATGGATGGATGGATGGATGGAGGAATGGATGGATGGATGGATGGATGGTTGGGGTCATCTTTATACAGCACTCTTCTTGTCTAGTGACCCCTCTAAGCCCTTGACATTGGGTGCCTTAGATTTACTGGCCATGGGGAATTAAGGCCCGACGCCCTTCCAGACACCTGGCGGTGGGATCGAACCCAGTACGCCTGACGTGGAGGAGCGTGCTGATTAACATCTCATATTCTAGTTTGTAGAGAGGAAAAGAACAAAAGTGATCACAGGAGTAGTTTCCCTCCTCAGACAGTCTGACCTGAGTCCCTCTACAGACCGGCCCTTTGCCCTGCAGTGCAGGAGCAGCAGCCCTCCTCCTACCAGGGCCTCCAGTGTTCCCTCCGTCTCTGGCTGCCATGTCTGAGGCTCCGCTCTGAGCTTTGCACCCGGCCGGGGCAGTAAAGGAGCAGAGCTGGGGGGACAGGGTGAATGGAGGCTGTCAGGACCTCGGCACAGCGCTCTGCGCTGGCTGGCAGCACAGAGGGATGACCCGGTAATCCTCAGATAAAGAGAATCACTAAAGTGTTGCCGGGGGAGATTAGGAGCATGGATCACGGTGGGCCTGTGGGTGACGGAAAGGACTCGTTTTAGAGATGACACAAAGCCGGACAAATGAAACTTGACAACAGCATTGATGAGCTCCCCTCTATCAGGAGGGGGAGACACACACGGTCACGTACTCAGGGAAGGACGACGCAGGTTTCTCGTTGACTCCATTACGACTGAAACAGCACCGACAGTGTGGACGTTGTGATTGGCTGGAGCTGGGTGGTCTGATCAGGGACACGCCTGCAGCAGGAAGACACTTCAGCTGTTTCAGCCAGACGCCCGTCACATCCATCCAGCCGACGTGGTCACACAACAGAGGTCGACCGCTGCTGAGCACCGCACATGCCAAGGTCACGTGAAGGTCAAAACGTTCAGAAGGTCGTGCGTTCACCTCATTGAGAGACCCTGACTCAAATCTGCTGACTCCCAATGAGGTCTGAAGAGGATGGAGATGGAGGAGGAGGAGGATGTCCACACAACACTGTCCCTCTCCAGCCTCGAGGACAGAGAATCATGGAAGCACAATGACATGAAGCCCCCTGGTGGTGAGGCTCACCTGGACCCACCCTGGTTCACCTGATGAAGAATGAGAGAGATCACCCACCAGTCACACAGCAGTCTGAAAAGCTGTGTGACTGGTGGTGGACAGCCAGCACCAGACAACATGTTCATTCTGCACCACACCCGACACACACTCACACACACACACACTCACACACACACACACATACATACGAGCTGAGGTTTCCTGGGTATGTCATAATTCTGTTGCATAAAACTATAGCATGGGCAGCAGTTCCCAATTTAACCTAATGCACATTGAGTTTCTGTTATGTCTCTGTCACTTTTTTTGTGGTGAAATAAAAAAAGACAGATTTCTTATTTATGATGCCTATAGACAGGCCAATAGTTTGTGGCTGGGCATATGTGCAAATCAAATCAAATGAAGAACACTGGGTGTGTCTTTGGTCTCTTCTCCAATGTCTTTCCTAATGCCAGAAGTCCCAGTGCATGGTTTACCTAAAATGTCTACTGTTTCCGAGGCCTAACGTGCCCTCAGGGGTTGTAAAGTGTATTTACTACACGGGGCTGTAGCAGGCGGAGAATAGGATCCGTCTGGACGCGTTGTTCTGTTGGTGCTCGGTATTGGTTAGAAGTCCTTTTGGGTAATCTTGGACACGGTTTCACATGGGAATCCATCGAGTTGTTGATTCTGGTGAACAGGTGTTTGTATTTGCTCCACTGTGATGGAGCTTTTAGAAAACATGCGAAGGATCATTAATCCATTCTGTCTGGATTTGTAATCTGAAACACAGAGAGACGGTCATGAACTCAGTCTGGGGATAAAAAACTATTTTTTTCCCCACTGGTTTTTGGCCTTTGGAGAACCCGAATCCGTGTTTCATTCGACTGAAAGGAGTCACTAATCAATGAGAAATGACTGAAACCACAAAGAGATTGTCATGAGCTTTTGTCTGTGTGTGAACATCACTTTCTTCGTGGAGAAGAGTAATGAGAGGCTGAAAGGAATGTACACACACACACACACTCATATATATTGAATCACTTCATCTGGACACGACGTTTTGTGGAGAGAAGTGTTTCATCACTCATTGAGGTGAGACTTCAGTCTGAGCTGACTGCAGGTACCCCCACCCTTATAAAAAATACAGTGACAAAAACCAAACCCCCCCCACTTCAGGGATGGTGGTCCCCTCTTCACATAGACCTGTCTCCATCTTACAGTAATGCTGTGAGAGGCCTATTTTACATATCACGATTAATCCCCGCACTGTGGGGGCGGACAGGGACTTAGATGGACCTTGGAGGATTGAGGAGGGATACCCTTCCTAATGCCCCGCGGTGGATTCGAACCCGCTGCCTCTGGCTCGTCACTTCCTGAAGCAAGCACGGTAACCGCTTAGCCACTCTAACTTCCAATATTCTGTATTTGCGACTATTCTCCAATCCTCTATGATTAGTACTCATTACTATTGAAACTCCAGCCAATGGCCCATTTGCCTATGAGGCCATCATTGATTTTGGGTGTTATGCCGCTGTATCGTCTGTAAGGGTGGGGATGCCTGCAGTCATCTCAAGACTGCAGATGTCCCCTGTATGGGTGATGAGACGTTTCTCTCATCAACAAGTTGTGTCCGGGCGAACTGATTCGACTTGAGTCCAGCATCCAACTCCTGCACTCGTCTCAAAGATGAACTCCTTTCACACACAGGTCTGTTGTCAGACCTCTGTAGAGCTGGCATGCCGCATTTTCCACACAGCCCATGTGGGCCTTTCGGACACCAGTGCGACCTCAGATTTATAGTCACATGGGGATGATAACTTTTCTGGGATTCCCCTCCTTAGAGCTGGGGATGCTGTATCCTGAATTGTGGTTTAGAGTTGGTTAACCATATGTCAGATAGCCCTTGGTTCAGAAGCATGGAAATTCACATATTTCATACACATGCCCCAACACACTCACACACACACACACCAGAGGGGAGCTTATGTTTGTGATTAATTCATGATCCGTCTATTGATGGATGTAGACAAGCCGAGATCGATCCGTCGGCCCCGATGGCTTACTGATCCTAATGTGGTGTCTTAGTCATAATCAAGGATCACAAGTTGTTGTTTTTCTTTCTCCTCTCTTTTCTCTCTTTTGCTGTCCAAGCTTTGAGACTCATAGACAGTTAAGGGGGGGGGGCTGCACCCGTTCTGTTCTTCTGAGGTCATTTTAAGTACAGATGAGCCAGAAGGTTTGTGAACCCTTGAGATTTTTTGGGATTTCTGCTGAAATTTGCCCTACATAGTAAGCAGATCTTCAACTGACATGCCACAGGTGGTGGGTTTGAGCCCACCGCGGGGCATCAGGAAGGACATCTGGCCTTAATCTCCCTGAGCTCCATCTAAGTCCATGTCCATCCCCACAATGTGGGGACTTATCGTTATTAGATCTTAATCCTTGTCCCAAAACGAAGACCCCAACCAAGAAAGTTGCGGTTTTTCATTCACTTACCAAACTACATTCCTCCTCCCTGTATCTGCTTCGTGTCTCGTAATGCTACAAGGTATTCGTTGCATGTTTCCACGGTTCCTGGTCAGCCGCGATAGCCCACACCTCGTTCCATGACTTCCAGCTTGCTTCTTCTCTTCATTCCTCATCTGTGCACCTCTAGATAGTCTTCGGTATCCCTCCTCTTCTTTTTCCTTCGACCACTCAGGTCTTCGTTATGTTGCAGCCACTGTTTCGGTCCTGCTATAGCATATGTCCGATCCTTTTCCCATCCATTCCGTTTCACCTCCTCTGACTCCTCAGTGGCTTCATATCAGCTCTTCTTAGTAAATGTTCAGCACTGACATGGTCCTGTCATCGAGTTAGAAGGATTCTCCATAGGCACCCGTTATGGAACACATCAACTGCTTGGCTGTCTCCCTTGTTAAATTTTCCTGTCTCGCACTCTTAAATCAAGACAGTGTTTTATGCAATCTCAGCTCTTTTTTATGTTAGATTTTTATCCCTTAATACCCCAACCAAATCCCCCGAGTTACCTACTGCTGGGTCAGTCTCTTTGATGCCCCTCTAGAACATCGACAGGAAGGAGGAAGTGGTATCATGTGTCTCCTCCAAGTCACATGACCACTAGCCCTCACTAGTCCACACATCATGGTCTGGTGGGGAAAGCACAGTGCTTGGCCGTCAGAGGAGAATGAAGCAGAGTACTTTCCCTTCACTTAACCAAGAGGCCTGGACCACCCAGAGGGGGACACTAGTGAACCCAGAATACTTTATCCAACCTAACCCTTATACCCATGTGAGGCTTAGCCAACAGAGCCTATAGATCCTTACATGGTACCCTGTGGTTCTTTGGAACCTGGATTATTTTAAGGCTTTCTTTGGAATAAAACATGTCCACTGCATTTAATCCATGTTATTGTACAGAAGCAGCGGGCAGCTGACGTGCCCAGGGGGTAGTTAGGGGTTCGATGTCTTGTTCAAGGACACCTCAACACACTTTCTGAAAGAGCCATGGATCGAACCACTGATCCGATCACTAGATGACCCGTTCTACCTCCCTCTCCCCGAGGGACTGTCGGTGTCGACGTGGCTGTTGTTGGAAACCCACTCCTCAGGAGCATAATAATGATGTTATATTTCTTATATTAGCGCACCGTCTGCCTGACAGTAGATCGGTTGAGCCCAAACTTTGTAGTTTAAAATCTTTGTTTGAAAATCTTTTCAAACCTGGTGACATTAGCCTCTTTTTCTCTGAGGCCCTCAGAAATTCTTAGAAGAAAACAAAGAAAAGACACACGACACCTGAAAAGATCACTCCAGAGAGGTCTGTATCTACATGTCCCGACTAGTCCCCATGCTGCGGGGGTGGACACTGACGACTGTTTTAGAGTAAATTCTCCGTTTTAAATGCAGTCTTCGTGCTTTCACAGAAACATCTGCTGACTGTGCATCTTCTGCATTACTGTAATTTTCGAAGAGAAGTTTTGTGCTGGTACAAACCGCAACTGGGTGAAATGTGTCATGTCATAGAGCGCTGGCAACCTAATTAAAGGTTAAACCAAATGTATTCCGAACACCCCTGCCTCCTACACACTCACGTATATGTATATATATATATATATATATATATACCTGATGAAAAATAAGGATGTGGTTACAGCACTTTTTACCGTACGTATCAGTCAAACAGTCAGAGCCCACATAGGAGAGGTTAATGATGATGTTTACGTAGACAATTTGCATTTAGGCATAGAGAAGCTGTCATTCTGAAATCATTCTGTCACTTCCTCCCCGAAGTCCACCTTTCATTCTGAAAGGACTGTGAGGATCTCTTTTACCTCCTTTATCAGCAATGTGTTTCCCTTTTTAAGACCATTCAGCTGTATTGCACGGGATGCAATTATGTTTTTTCATATTAGTAGTAAACTCGGACTGCAGACATTGACGAGGGGACACTTCAACAGGGACGGATGAATGACACGGTGGGGGTATCAAATCTGTGACCTTTTTATCGTGCAGGGTTTTGAGGGGTCGCTAGACTAGGAAAGTGCTATATTCTAAAAAAAGAGTCAGTTTAACCAGGGCTGTTGTTTTGGGGTGAAAGTTGATGATAATTTTAAGAGCCCTTGGGGGGGGCACACAAAAACCCCATCCTGTTATAAATTGTTAAAATTCAGGGGATGGCGCCCACAAAATATTCTTTCAGGGGGCCCAGAATGCTTAGCAACAGCCCTGAGTTTCCCATTTGACACAGCAGTCTCTAACTCCTCCACCCATCTGCAAACCTTCCTGATGGGGACAAATAAAGAAACACATGATCTTATTTCTGATCTGATCATACTACTCTGCCACTACCTGACTCTGTCTTCATGCATGCTCAATAATTCAGGTATGGCAATCAAACATGTGACTTCTTCAGTCTGAAGAAGTCACATGTTTGATTGATGAAACATTTCTGAATAAACTTCTGATCCAGTTGAACTGATTCACCTCTTTTTGTGACTCCTTCCTTGACTGTATTTTCCTACTGTAGAAGGACGTTCACATGACAGAATATACAGAGAGGTGATGAATGGAAGGGGAAAAACAACTTGAGGTGATTCAGTAAGGCATTGAGCCTCTAGAACAGCGCCAATGCTCTTTGTCATAGGGTGGGGTTACAGGGCACTGTAAAGCATATCATTAATGGCTTGATTCTATTAAGATTAAGTTATTAATTTCAAGTTTACGCCTTAGTTTGACTAGCCGAGATAACTCAGTTTATGGTCACACTAAATGTGCTTGATACGGTGAATCGGATTGGGAATTGGATCCTGCATTCTCCGTATGTCCGTGATTTTTTTCTGGGGTCGTGACCCGGAAGTAGAACGAGACGATATTAACATTGTCGTCGCTGACAAACGAATAAAATACGCGATGGAGAATATGAGAGGAAACACGCACTTCTAGACTGATGAGCAGACTCGGTTACTGCTGAACCAGCCGATGGAGTTGAAGAATTCTTCATCTGGCTTCATCAACATGCCTCAGCTTGCTCTTCATTCGTCATGTTTCTCGAATGCCGGAGATTGTTGTCGTTGTTGTTGGTGGTGAAGAGGTCAACCGAAAGTGGCTCTGTTACCACTAGTTGAAATGAGTACAGCATCACCTATCGTACCAAGGTATGACATGCTTTGGGCCAATGGTTCGTTTTATTCATTGCCAAATATCCACCCATCCATCCATTGTCAACCGTTTATGCGAAGTTGGGTTGCGGGGGAACTGGAGCCTATCTCAGTTCTCAGTTCTCATTGGGCGAAAGGCGGGGATACACTCCTGAAGGGTTTCCAGTCCATCACAGGGCAGAGTAGTTGGGGGAACAGTGTCTTGCTCAGGGACACTTCGACACGCGTCTCGATAAATCCCGATTTCCCCTTGCGGGACCGATAAGGGAAATCCTTTTTTTTAAAGCATAAAAGTGATCACTCAGAATACCTTTATATTGATTTGTAGTGACCCCCTCAAGGGGCAAACGTGGATCCAAATGCCAGGACAATATCCCCACTGACTAACAGATCCCCCGGACCCCTCACTGTAGGGGGTCCGGCACTCAAGTCTTTCCTTTAATTTCTCACCCATCTGAATAGTCAAGCAGAAATTCTAATGCGCTACTATAAAGACATGCTGATAAGTACCAGCCTATAATTACATGTATTACAGTATCCGAATATAGATAACAACAGAACTATCTGCAGTGTAGCTAGGGGTATGGCTGTTGACAACAGTAAGTCATCCTGTTGTTACTGGTTTGTGTACACGGTCGTTTTTTAAAAGGTGCCAACACACAATCGACTGGCTGATAAACTGTAGGCATCACTAGGTGTAGTCATTTGTGATTGACATGTTAATATTTTATGCAGAAAGCATGTCCAGGTGTCCTTGAGCAAGACACTGATCCTCTTAACTGCTCAAGCCTTGAGATGGAATGCTGACCTGTCCAGGATGTTTCCCCGACTTTCACCCAATGAGCACTGGGATAGGCTCCAGTATGACTCCGAGGTCCGATTTCAGATAAGCTTCTGATGATGGATGGATGGATGTTGGCATTTAGAGGTGCTATGTGGAATTCAGACCAGCACAGCCTTTACACAGCATGGACTGCTCATACGAGCAGAATTTTATGGCATAAAGATCACTCGGCATGAAACTCAAGGTTTATGCTAGATACAGTCAGTTTTGACCTCATTTTGATTTCTATCACAGCTAATGCAGAAGGCACGTGAGTAGTTTTCTATGACCTGATTAAACACAGTATCTACCTTTTCATCATCGCAAAGATAGGGTGAAGAAGCTGTGAAGGTGTTTTCCCCATGACAGACGCATTTTCTGCTTGGTTTCAGTTTGACAGATAGTCAAACATGTAGTGCTAGTAGTTCCTGGAACTATATGCTATCCACAGTTTGACTCATCAAAATAACGATGAACGGTTGAAAACTGATGGAAATGTGTTCAATATTAAGATGAGTTATCGAGTCATCTTTTCTTTTTGAGCTAA
>OMLC01036879.1:0-11232 GCA_900302585.1 Regalecus glesne
GTTACATGTACTTAAATTTCAATTCTAAACTTTTTCCTGTTCATTTTCAAGCCCTGTCCTCTAACCTTCAGTGTTTTACAGGGCAGGGAACAGTCACCAATGGTATAGTGATTGGAAGATTTCATATCACTGAACCAGATTCCAGTGAGGATATCACCACCATCTCCTCCTCCACCACCCCACCCAGAGAACATCATGACAAGAGGACAAAGACAGAAACAAGCCTCTCTAGCATGAGGGAAGGGTCTTCCTTTAGCAAAAAAACTATGGCTACCCCACACAATCAAACTGTCACTGGGGTTCAAACCCCTGTTGTCCACATTCGGCAGTCTAGTGGGAAAGAACCCCCTCCTGGCCTCAGTACTAGTGTCAGGTGGGGATCAACATCTCACACAGTGACCTGTGCGGACTCTCCCTGCTTTTCCGGTGTGCGATGTGAGCCCACAGTCACAGGGTCCTATAAGTGTGGCCGCTGTCCATTTGGCTATACTGGAGATGGAGTAACATGTAAAGGTACCTGTCCATTCCTCATCTGGAGTTTATTGACAAGATCAGAAACTTAAACTAACAAATGTGCAAGATTTTTTTCTAAGAGATCTCAGTGTTGGTGGAGAGATATCGGAAACATTGCTCACTCTGCAATGTGAAGAGACTAATGTGCACATTTACTATAAATGTTATATAAAGCCAGTATTTTGATTTTGTAGTTGCATAAGGAAGAATTTTACTACTTCAATTTATCATGGATGCATGCAAACATAAACCTAACTACGGGGAGTGAAAGGTAATGGGTTTACGGTGCAGTTTATTTTAGTCAAGGTAACAGGTTTGAATTCAAAAATTCAGCTATCAATAGACTGGTCATAATAGATTTGATTCCTTGCAGTTACTTCCTTGTGATTTTATTCAGCTGTCTGCAGGTATCAATGTGGAAAGAATATGGAATGTACTTTGCCCAACACATGCACCTGTAAAGAAGGCTATACAGGCTACAACTGCCATATAGGTGAGATAGACCTTGGGGTTTAATTCAGCATGGGACATCAAACTGTTTTATTTATCAGGTCACTTAATGGACCATTTTTATCCAATTACGATAAGACAAGACAAGATAGTAATTTATTAGTCTCATAGGGGGAAATTACGGTGTTACAGCAGTAAAGTTGAAAGCACAGTAAGAGAGGCATCAAATCTAAAGCATAATATGTAACAGCAATTTAAACAAGGGGGAAACATGAACATTATATACAGTGTGAGCAGGAAAAACACACCCAGTTTTAATTAAGTGGTTTGTGATCCAGTTGTTAGGTTTATAAGTTGATATTTAACTTATCATACCAAGGTCAAATCCTAATTTATTAATTTGACTATAAACTTAAAATTTCCCTTAAAACAGCATAAATTACAATTTGCTTCTCCCTCTAAGCAATATGCCGCCCTGACTGCAAGAACCAAGGGAAATGTGTGAAGCCCAATGTCTGTGATTGTCCCCTTGGCTACAGTGGTCCCACCTGTGAGGAAGGTAATGGAAATGCCCTTTCCCACTCATGTTTCCAACAATTGACACAAAAGGGGAATGTTTAAGATAAGACATTTCTTTATTAGTCCCACAATTTGCGGTGTTATGACAGCAAAGTGGATAGCAAAAACAGAGGCATTAAATCTAAACATGTATAAAGAATATGAGTAATATAAACAAAGTAAATATTAAAAATAATAACTGTATAGACAAAATAGACTCGGCAGTTAAAATTAAACAGTTGCACAAAGGGAATATTTATATTGCACAGTACACACCTTATTTAAACTATTGGTATGGAACTCTTGTTGTAAGATAAGAAGACAAGAAAAGTCAAGATAAGATAAGATAAGATAAGACATTACTCTATTAGTCCCACGAAGATTTATTTGCAGTGTTATAGCAGCAAAGTGGAAAGCTGGAGTGAGGCAGGAGAGGGGACTATTTTATTTCTATTAAATATCTGATTGATGTATCTTATTTACCATCTTATTTCCTGCTCAGAGTACCAATAATAATGTTGTTTGTGTTGTCTGCATCCTTCATTACTCTGTAGCTAGATGTGAACCACCATGCCAATATGGAGGGACTTGTCTGGCCAGAAATCTCTGCACATGTCCTTATGGCTATGTGGGACCAAGATGTGGAATCAGTGAGTGATGGTTGATTACATTTTTGACCTGATGTGATGATTTTAGAGAAAGCTAAGCAATTTTCCATTCAGAAACTCAAATTAAATTCACCCAGTATGTTTGGTGTAGCTGTCATGGGATAAGATAATGAAAATTAAGTAAATTCAACAGTCCCATTGTCAGAAAAGGGAACAATGGGAATTTAAAAGTTGGCTTTCACTGAATTGTCTCATGTGGTTACCTCCACTCATCTGGCACCCAAATAGAATTTAAAAAAAAACCTGAATACTTGCCAATGATATTTAATTTAGGGCTGATGATGAGAGTGTGGAATGGGATTATGTACAATAATTATGTGTCCTCTGTCTAGTGGTTTGTAACAGACACTGTGAAAATGGAGGTGGGTGTATTTCTCCTGATGTTTGCAAATGCAAGACTGGCTGGTATGGGCCGACATGTAATTCAGGTAATCCCACTCATGGTTCATGGTGTGACTGTGTGTAACTAGTTTTCAGGGCCTTGTGAAATAATATAATTCTTTCTTAGAAATTCTCTTGTGTCACAATATAGATAATTTGAAAATAAAAAGGGGACCTTCTGTACCCCTCACAGCTGTCTGTAACCCTGTCTGTCTGAATGGTGGAACGTGCGTCAAGCCGAACATCTGTGCCTGCCCTGGTGGCTTCTATGGATCCCAGTGTCAGATTGGTAGGATTTGTGCATATACAGAACCATGAAAATCATACATTTTACTGCACACTTGCAACATTATAGAGTTGTCGAATTAGCTATGTGGTCAGAAAATACCTATGAAATAAATCCTTGAGTAAATTCTTAGCCCCATAACTGCTCAAGGGGTACTACATTAGCTGGTTGACCTCTAGACTAGTATATTAACTGGACTTGATTAGGAGCTGAATGGTCACCCTAACCTATACATTCATATACATTGCTTGCCCATTCACATTTTGCATAGATTCAAAACCTGATTTTCCCATTGTGTAATGTTATGTTGTGTCATTATTGTTGCGTCATCTCACTCAATGCTGTGTTTCAGCTGTGTGCAGTCCCCGTTGTAAGAACGGGGGTCAGTGCATGAGAAACAATGTGTGTTCCTGCCCTGAAGGCTACACAGGAAAAAGGTGTCAAAAGAGTAAGTAACACATACCCTGAAATGTTAAGTTCAACCTGTAATTTGCCACTGCCATGATCACCTATAAGTGCAAAATGATGATATTAGTTGGAATGAAACTGAGGATCCTGGTTAGAAATTTTTTTTTTTGCTGCAACACTTCATAAGGAGAAGAATCAGATGTATGGAACTAGGTTAAAGGAATAAAGAAAAACAATTTACTCTCAAAACAAGTTCATCAATGAAAGCAATCCATGATAAGATATAAATCAATTACAATAATATACCAGGAATGCGAAAAATGTAGGAGTAAAAATGCCCCCACTAGAATCTGAAAGGTAAGATAATGGGTTAGGAAATTTAAGAAAACAGTAACTTATGAAATGTACCTCTATTTTTGTCTGTAAATGTGTGTCTTTCAGGTGTGTGCGAGCCCATGTGTATGAATAAGGGCAAGTGTGTGGGTCCAAATACTTGCTCATGTGCCTCAGGCTGGAGGGGCAAGAAGTGTAACATACGTAAGTGACAACATGCAATAAATCTAGAACAGGTGCTGAAATGAAAGACACAGACAGACTATATTGACCTGCCTGTGTTCCCAAAAACATTCAACACCTATCGTTTCAATTTAAAATTATTTTCAAAATCATCTTTTGTCCCTTTTTCATTTTGACCCGTGTTTAGTTTTTTGATCTACTGAATCTGTGCCTCTTGTTTTCTTCAGGATGTACTCAGCATGGCTCTAATGAAGTGTCTATGTTTTGAAAAAATGATAATTTATGAATATGTTGTCTTCTATAACATTTTTCTTCCAAATTAATTTTAAAACTTATACTTATTGCTAGTATAAAATAATGACTTATTCTAAATTCAACTTATTCTTGTTCAGAATAGTTATAGATATATTATGCTTTTTCCCCCTCGGTCTTGCTTTCCACCTACTGCTACAGCACTGCAATCTTTTCCTTGTGGGACTAATACAGCAATATTTTATCTTATGACATGAGTTCCATACCAAAATTTTCAACAAGGTATATCAACATTTCACGGTACAATATAAATATTCTATTTGTGCAACAGTATAAATTTAACCACTGAGTTAATTTTTCTATTCATACTGTACATACTGTTCATATTTTGTAATATTTCCCCTTGTTTATATTGCACCCATTTTTTATGCCTGTTTAGATTTTATGCCTTTCCACTTTGCGGCTTTAACATTGCTAATTGCTAATCCCCCTATGGGACTAATAAAGGAATATCTTACCTTATCTTTTTTTTAATCTTATCTTCTTTTTTAAACCTCATCTTAGCTTATCTTATCACACACACGCACACATACGCACACACGTATGGGGGCTGTGTTGGATCAGGGATTAAGCACACGCTTCAGGAACTAATAAGCCTGAGGCTGTAGGTTCAAATCCACCGTGGGGCATCAGGAAGGGCATCCAGCCTTAATCTCCCATGCATGCCCTTGAATGGACTGGCAATCTGTCCAGGGTGTTTCTTGGCGTTTCGCCCAATGAACACTGGCATAGGCACCAGCAGATCTGCAACCCGACTTCGGATAAGCAGTTGACAGTGATGATAGAATAGTCATGCTTTTCATTCGGCTAACATGACCACTGTCGGTAGATCACCATGGCCCAATCAGGGAATAAGTAATAACAAGTAACGTTGATTGTCTTTGTTAAAGATATTTTGTGTTGTCATACATTCCCCTCTGTTTTGTTTATAGCTGTATGTTTACAGAAGTGTAAGAATGGGGGTGAATGTGT
The DNA here is from genome assembly GCA_900302585.1 of Regalecus glesne. Taxonomy (NCBI): domain Eukaryota; kingdom Metazoa; phylum Chordata; class Actinopteri; order Lampriformes; family Regalecidae; genus Regalecus; species Regalecus glesne. The sequence goes on from OMLC01036879.1 coordinate 5,065, forward strand.
GGGACCTAACACCTGCCACTGTCCTACTGGGTGGGAAGGGCTCCAGTGTCAAACACGTGAGTCTGTGGAGCACATGATGACACTCTCACTATACGGCAATATAGTGTTCAGTTTTTGACCATAGGCCAGTTAAAGTAGTGGCTCAACAATCCATGCCAATGCCTGCTGGCAGAAGAATTATTAACTAACTCCTGATTAATTGACAGAAACTTTCACATCTGGCTAATTAAGAGATATTTAAAAAATGCAAGATATTTTGGTTTTGTCTCAATTTTGATTAAAAAAACTAATTTAGATGGGAACTCAATACATAGTGTATTTGAATGTTTTTCCTCCTTTTCCTGCATCTACAGAGAGATACTGATTTTCAAAACTTTCTTCCCCACTTTTTTTTCCTGCCAACACCTGACACATTGTCTCTCTTTTATTCCTTGCTCAGCCATCTGCAAGCAGCCCTGCCAGAATGGAGGAAGATGCGTCCTTCCTGACTATTGCCATTGTCGTAAAGGCTACAAGGGCCTTACCTGTGGAATTAAGGTCAGCAGTACTGTTGTATTCTGTTAAAACTAGCATATATTTTTAATATGCATTTACGTTATGTAGCCATATGTTGTTACTGAGGGTCAAGAATTTGCAGCTTTTTTGTTTCAGTTCAACACTACATTGGTTGATTTCACTATTTAGCATACCATGGAGACAGGGAAGAATTGATTACTGATTGAGGAAATCAGATTAGTACTTTGTTAAGAAGAAAACTTGGCCATTATTGTCCCTTGATGTTACTCTGTTGCCTACCCCATTTCTTAATGGTCCTACATAATTTAATAAGTAGAACACGATTCTAACATTACCAGGGTTACGGTTCCCATTCCCTTTATAGCTCAGCAGATAGAGCATGGAATTATTCACTGTTAGAAAGCTTTGATTCACACTTCAGTCACATTCCTGGGACTGTCAGACTATATAGTCCTAGCGTATGCATGAATGTCATTCGCTGTTAACACTTTATATGGAGATCACCTTGAAAAATGTGCTATGCGTTACTAAAATTGCTCTGTCTGAATACTGAGAGTTGTGTTTTTCCATCTTTACAGGCACCACCAGCATGATGGGTGTAGAAATGAATGTCACAGAATGAACAACGCATCAAAATGCACAAAGCTGGAAGAGTAGGAAGAGTTGTGTGTCTGTGTGTTTGTCGTGTGTCTATGGGATTGTGTGTGTGCTTTATACACTTTTGAACATTAAAAGAGGGACTTGATATATTGCACTCATCTTATTGTCTCTGCGTAGCTCTACCTCATGGCTCAAGGAAGCAGATTTCTAGATTTATTTGCTTGACACTATGTAGCAGTGCTAATCCAAAGATTTCCTACAGCATAGGAGTGTTACTGCTGCTGCATGTTATAAAGGCTAAAGATATGAATCAGCTCAATACATGATGCATTCCTGAATACTAATAAACATTTAGTTTGCGTACTTTATAGTTTAATTTACTATGTGACAGTGTTGATCTAATCTATACCTAAGCCAACATGCACTCTTTTTTTATATGAAATAATCCATTTTTATTCTTCCTTTAGGACTAGTTGGTAAACCCTTAGTATTTTGGTTATCAAGTTATCACATGGGGTGCTCTGTTTTTTCCAAAATGTTTGTCTTTACCAATGTATTTTTTCCTGTCTATATTTTCGTTTCACACATGCTAAGAGCAATACCAAAGACTTAAAATTAAGCCATTAGTGTTTTGGTTGATGCTAAAAGGCTTCACCAAGACCAAATTACTTATTATTGCTGGAAAATGCAATGAAATAAAAACGCACTAATTCTATGATATTCCATTTGTTCACTTGTTTTTCTTAGGGTTAAAGGTGCAGTGGGTAACATTGAACTTTCTAATGCAAAATCTTCCAACTCTCTCGTCTCTCACTTTGCTAAGCCCCTCCCACCAAATGACCTCTGCATTGCTCTTCAGCCCTTTCACTTGTGTGCAATCAGGAAATGTCAAGGCGAGACTCATGAAACTCATATCAGAGTCGATAATCAATCCAAAAACGTTTCTTTAGCGAATATCTTACTTATACTTTTGTTCATGTAAAGTATCTATTTAGAGCTGGTCTTGTTGATATTTTTAGGTCAGGGTTACGACCTCAAGTGACCGGCAGGGCAGGTCAGACAGGAATTGATTGTGTACATGCACATCTGCATTTTTAGATCAGTCAATAGGAATGCTCTCTCTCTGAATGTACCTGTGATTGGTTAAAATCTTCTATCCAGTACTAGGTGAACACAGAGCCAAGAGGAGGTGCAGAAGTCTTGTTTTCTCTCATAGCACTTGAATTACAACATGCTGAAAAGTTATTATGGAATTTTTGCCCAATGATGCTATAAAAAAACTACCCAACCCAGCTTTAATTTTTCACAATGATCTATACAGTTACACTAAACTTAGGTTTATTTTAATGTCACAATATGCAGCACAAACATCGCATGTTTCTATACTTAAGTGATAATGTTAAAATCAGGTTCAATTAACAACAACCTTAAAGTATAGTTAAAAACTACCAATGCACCAGGTAAAGTATATAGTAATTATCCACATTAAAAGTAAAACATACTAATTGCTACTATTTGACTTCTGACCCTGTTGGGGTCAAACTAGTGTGACTTTTTCTTTTCTTCACAGCGATGGCCGGAGTAGGGGGCCCGACAACGACAGGTCTCTGGAGAAATACACTTTCCTCCATTCAGGCAGGGCTGACTGCATACAGCTAGAGGAGAGAGAGAAATATCAAAGATTTGGGAAATATTCTTAGATCATGTAAAATATTGATCCCAGACTGAGGTGATAGTTCTTCGTCTGGATTTCCAATCCTTTCCCTGAAAAAAGTAGGGATTTGTTCTGACAAAAACTTTATTCACTCAAAACAATCCTACATGGTAAATGTATAAACTACTATGACTATCGTTATCAAAACAAATGTTCCGTCTTATAATTCAATACTTGATTAGAGTTGACAACTAAGTCTTCTAATATATAGTCATCTAGGCTACATTCTATCACACGGTTGGTGGCCTAATATGTGTATTATACGGGGCAGGGTCTGTGCAATGAAAACATTTGAGACACATGATTTTATAAATGGGGGGGGGTGTAGAGAACGGGGAAATCCCTGTTCAGAGCTTGTGAAACCTAATCCTACAAACCCAGCAACAGGTCAAGGAGGTGAGAGCCCATAAACGATGTCTGGGCTCTTCACATCTGGAAAAAGACAAGGCTGAAAGCTTTACAGGGGGAAAGGAGCAAGTTTACTTTATATGGCAGGTGGCAGGTTTATCACTCAGCAAATGAGCCCATATAACCTACCTCACACTCTCCTCCTGACAGTGTTTTTAAAAAAAATACCAGTTTCCCTTCCAAGTAGAGGGCTACAGTAGCTTAGTGGTAAAGTGCACCCTTCAGGAGCTGATGAGTTAGAGGAAGTGGGTTCAAACCCACCACAGGGTGTCAGGAAGGTCATCTGGCCTTAATCCCCCAAACTCCATCTGAGTCTGTGTCCAACCCCCACAATGTGGGGACCAAGCATCACATTTAAAATGGACCTGTCTACTCTCCCAGGCAGGTTGTAGGCTGACAGTTAATGATGATCCTCGTCGTACTCGTCAATACCAGAAATGGATGTTTGTGGAGGAAAGAGGACGTAGTGATTTTTATGTATGTAGGAGACCTACAGATGCATTCATTGCATTTTCAAAGTCTTGGTATGATTACATATTGCTCCCCCATACTAGAAACAAAAGAGATTGTGAGACAGCACTTATGTGTAGTTGTCAGTGTGGATTCTAGCTGAAGATGTTGAATGATATATTTTAATTAATAGGAACACTACAAATGATAAATTACACCAATTTAAAATCAAATAATGGCAGAAAAGTTGTGACAGTGTCTCCTCGGTGAGAGTGCGCCATATGCTTTTTGTAATTTACCAGTGTGGCAAGCTCCCCCGAGCCATCCATCTGGACAGCTGCAGATTCCTGGAGCCACACAGCTGCCACCGTTCCTGCACCCTTGTGGACAGATTGCTGGGGAGCACACAACGGTAGAACATTTTCAATATGCTGGGAAACCACAAATCACTATTCACAGGACACCCACTCCACATAAATCCCATTCATGATTGTTGGAGAGACTTCAGCAGAGCTATGTGAAGTCACACATAATGACAGCAACTTGGAAAAACATTGGCCTTAAGCTTCACAGGTTTAAATTAAAAAAAAGCTAATGTGGGCTATGGCTGACTGATAGCTACAGCTGAGAGACCAGCTCCATTTGGTGACTTTGACTTGTGATGCTATCGATGGGTAGTTAGAAAGGGGGATGAACAAACCCTCTTGGCATTTGGAGCCAGTCCAGCTTGAAGGGCAGATACACTTGGCCACACCATTGACAGCAATGCACTCCCCTCCATTCCAGCATCCACTTTCACATGTCACTGAAGATAATCAGATAATAAGATAAAAGATAATCAGCCCAATTGATGGATTTCTTGATAGAATGGTTACTTGACTGATTGATTGCCACCTTATTTATCTCAAGATGGTTTACATATAGTCATATAGCATTTGTCACTTTAAAAGCATGTTTTCTTTTGTTCCTGCTACAATTTTGCTCAAATTTTGTTCTTTTTTTCAGGTTCCACAAGTTACATGAAGCTGTTTTGTTTTGGAACATACTGATTTGGTTCTGCTAACACATTTATGAATTGTCCGCATGCCAGATATGTGCATGACTGATTCAGAATGGGAGACTTCTGCAAAGGAACTCTCTTTGTGTAGCTCACAGACTCAGAACCTTTGAGGTTCAAAACAATAGTAGCTTCCATAAATCGGATATGCTCTTTGTATGCAAAATATCTATCCATCTCTCTATGTTCTGTGGGTCAAAAAAAGCACAAAAGGATTACTAAGAATACAGAAAGTGTTCTTAAGATATAATGGATGAACTATGAAAGGGAACCTCAAGCATAATGACATTCCCAATTTTGACACCTTCGTTTTCATTAATATCGTCATTTATCGTCACAAGTTCAGAAAAAAGCTGATTACCTTTGTGGCAATACTTCCCTCCAAATCCAGGAGGACATCTGCATTTCCCGGGGCGTAGGCACTGTCCTCCATTCTTACATTTTGGGTAACAGCTGGCTGCGTTTCAAACACATTCAGAACTTTCAGAGATCTTATGCGAGGTTCCCAAGTGACTTTCATGTTACACTCAAGGCTCCTGTATATTTCATCTGAAATCCTCCAACATGAATATGAGGCCAACGATATCATTTCTAAGCGCAATTACTTGCTAAAAGAAGTAACTTATTATTGCCAAAATGATATCAGCTGTCTCAAAATTGTGCAAAAATGCACAGACAAACACTTAACGGGTTTCTATTGCTGCATTAGGCAACTGTGCAATAACTTTACTGTGTGCAATATCCTGACATGAACACACTGTCACATCTCCTTCTCAATGTAAAATCTGCTATAGGATTATTTTCACACCAACACTCTATCCACTCAACCTTATATATATATATTCTGTTCCATTCTTTAGGTACCAAGCACTGCATTTCCTAAAGTTGTTTTTTTTGCCTCATATTCTTGCTATTGTGTGTATTTTTGATATTGTGTGCCTTTGCTTACAGGAGTTGTACTGATTCTTCAATTTCCCTCAAGACCAATGGCTTCCATCTATCTCTGTTTGTGCAGTGTTTTGAAAATCTATTCAAGTAAACTTCTCTCTAGCCATGAAATCATCACGATCACAATCATGCCTCCACACGACTCTCCGGCCATAAAAATCACAATCACCACCACATATCTGGGAGGAATCATATCTGCGAAGGGCTGCAGATGTGCAGCCTGAACCAGTCAGATTCCTCCTGTTTGTAGGCACACTTGTCAATAAAGTTGATCTGATCATCATCATACCCCTACACGATTGAACAGAAACTCATTCCAGCCATTAAACCATCATTATCGTCATCATCATCATCATCATCGTCATCATCATCATCATCGTCGACCATCTATCTGGCCTGTAGTGGGAACAAGAGGTATTACGTCATCACCATACTGGCAGGTCTCTCCCTCGTAGCCGCGGGAACAGAAGCACGT
>OMLC01036880.1:0-11944 GCA_900302585.1 Regalecus glesne
TTATCACTATGTTAATCCCCCCTTTCCCCACCTGAATTCCCTGAGTGTCCTACTGCTGGGTCAGTCTATTTGATGCTCCTCTAGAACCTCAACAGGAAGGAGGAAGTGGTAGCATGTGTCTCCTCCAAGTCACATGACCACTAGCCCTCACTAGTCCACACATCATGGTCTGGTGGGGAAAGCACAGTGCTTGGCCGTCAGAGGAGAATGAAGCAGAGTACTTTCCCTTCACTTAACCAAGAGGCCTGGACCACCCAGAGGGGGACACTAGTGAACCCAGAATACTTTATCCAACCTAACCCTTATACCCATGTGAGGCTTAGCCAGTTATGACCCACTAACTATGGACCTCTGGCTGTGGTTGGAAACGGTGCAGCTGGGATTCAAACACCCGACTGTATGACACAGAGATGTACTGAACATAGGTGTCATACCCCCCTACACCACCGGAGACTCCTGCATTGTTGTGTTTAAAGTTATTTTCCCATTGCTAATGTAAGAAACCATCTTCTGGTTGCCTCAGAGACGATGGAGACTCTCAGTGTGCCACGGTTCTGAGCAACCCATCCTTTGCTGCAGTGACAGATTGGTACCGCAGCGCTCAGAGAGTGACGAAAACGACCGGGCCAACAATATCCGTCTCTCACCAGGAATGGAAATACTGCAGAGCGGAGTTGAATGTAATCGATGATGGCCTTAGACGCTCACCCCGGGGTTGATGATTAACACCCCAGGAGCCTCGTTTATGAAACGTTCTAACACGCACGCACGCACACGCGGGACATTTTAGTCCCCAAGTAGCCTCTCAGAGAGGACATAGTTGATCCCGCTCCTGAAATTAGACACCGATTGGCTAATGTGTGATGTCTCTGCAATCCTGGCGGATTTTTAGTTGCAAGAGGAAGCCAAAGCTGTCAGGGGAAAGAGTTACAAGTAACCTTTGGGCCTTGCCTCGAGGTTTTTATGTCAGTAAGACAAACATGAGCGCTGGAAAACTCTGTTAGGACAAATTTGCGCCCAAGAACATTTCATAAATGGGTCCCTAGGAGATTAAAGGGATACTCCACATTGATTTCCTACGAGCCCTTTCTACCAGCACGGCAAACTATATTGTGTTGTGTCCTTTTTGCATCAGATAGTGTACAGCAAGATGGCCGATATGAAGTTTTATTTCCTCAGGTCTCCATCACTGGAGATAAATGAGTACAAGAAGGCCGGACAGGGCGGAGCCGGAAGGTACCGGTGTTATTGAGGTGCGGCCGGTCCTTCCTCCACCTCCTCCAATAGGAGACCAGCATATATAGTGAATGCGTGTCCCATGGCACTGAGAGGTGAGCTGACCGGCAGATCATTGCGACAGCTCTGCTGCAATGGGCCACATGACAGCCTAAAAGCAGAAGAGGGGAAGGCAGCTGGTGTTCCTTCTGGAAAAGTTCACTTGAAAAAGTCAGACGCGATCAGTGAACAGACACACGTGCGCGCACACAGATGGATGGTCTCATGCTCACACCCACCCACTTGCAACATCATGTACGCACACACACACACACACACACACCCAAAACACTAATATGAGCACATGTATAGATAGCTGGATGGCTTCCCCTAGAGTGAATTTCTCACAGAAGACAAATAAGCCCAAGACACCAGGCTCCCTCTCTGCCTGTGGGCTCTGCTTTCCATTTCAGGTCAGGGAAACGAAAGTTTCATTTATTTAACTAATTTGCTGGAAGCTGGGGATGAACAGGCGTATACATCCAGAGCTCAAGTCATATGGTCAGCCATGGCAAACCTCTGGTCATTCCTCTTCTGAAATCTAATTACAACTCCTCCATACTGTGGGTCTCAACAGACGGTGGTGATACTTGGGGTCTTAACTCGATCGCCTGCAGCACGTATTGTGTAGCGCTGCCTTTTGCCTATCTTCACTCGCACTGCAGTGTTGTGTGTCTTTTATGTCGGGTGTGCACGTCGCGGTTTAACACCCTGCAAACTGCAGCCGTCACGAAAAAGAAAAACACAACACCGCCATTTAACGGATGTAATTCACAAATAAAGGTCATCATGGTGTCGGTGGGCGAAAACGGCACTCCCAAGCCTTTTCTACTAGCATTGAAACAAATGAAGAGAAACTCTCTCCGACAGGCTCTTCATCCTCTCCTGCGGGGATAAGACCTTTTCACCTTCAGACAGATTCCTCTTAATCCTCTCCTCATCCTCCAAGAGAGCCCAGAGAATAATACTCCCATCATCCCACAACCCCAGCCCTCCCCATCACCACCACCACCAGTACCACTGCACACTGTTCACTCAGAGAATATCTCCTCCTTTTATCCATTTAACCAGTGTCTCTCTCTCTCTCTCGTGCCTTTCCTCACCATTCTGGGAAGATAGGATTCTCTGTAATGGGGCTGTGGGCTCCCCCCGGAGGTGAATGCAATTACAGACAAGGCAGAGCGGATCTCTTCCTGAGAACTTGCACTGCAGCATCGGGAGGCGAACCCGAGAGTCACGTGTAGGTGAGGACTGGAATGAGGCTGTGCCGGCGGTGTGGTTTAAACCTATGAGTGTCGAAGTCTCGACTTTTGGATGCAGGAGTCGATGCCGATTTAACCAGCCACGACGGTTACCAATGGCGACGGCTCTCTTCTTTAACGTATCGGGAGGTGCGGTGTTGCAGAGATGTTCAGAAATGTTTTCAATGTGTGGGCTCTGAAGATCTCCGGTGACATACTGGAGCTGTATTATCTTAAAGAGGGCTTTTCTGCAGGATTTTGCAGCTCACCCTGTGACTGACAAGCACCCTACATCGAGGCCTATCCTTCAGACCTGACATGCCCTTTCCAATCATTGGGAAGGAATTTCACTCCCTACACCCCATGATATCGACATAATCAGGGAGGATTTTCTTCTGAACAGTGGGAGGTGAACAAAAGGCAAGACGTCGGCTTTTGGCAACAAAATATTCCACAACACAGGAAGTACGAGTGAAAACAAAGGAGAAAAGGAAGGGGAAAGGTTCATCGAAACACGGCTCCACCTTCGTCCAGAGCTGCTCTCTAACCTGCTGAACACAAGCACCAAAGAGCCGCTGGAGCTCTCGGAAAACAGGCTGACGCTGTCGATGGGAACCTCTCACATGAACCCGCACGTGGGAACTGTCAGCTCACCTCACCTCGAAGTTTGGAAGTGCGTGCACGTGAATGCACGTATGCAAGTATGATTGAGCACATGAAGGCAAGCAAACGTACACGTAGAATAAAACAGAATAGAATCAAATGGAAGGGAACAGAATAGAATAGTATTATTACCACACACCCAAGTCTGGTCAAATTTGTCCTCTGCATTCAACCCATCCTATTGTACAGCAGCAGCGAGCACGGCCACAACGTGCATGTTCGTACTGATTTGCCTGCACGCCTGCGTAAAGAGCCACACAGACAAGAAATAAACTCCACAAAGCGTCTCAAAGCGTTTTTCCCCCCCGACAAAGTGACTTATCGCAGTAATTCTGTGTTGAGATAATGCTCCGGGGTTTACTCTGTGTGGGCGTCGGAAGGGAAAATGGGGTTTTATACAATTCCTTGTAAATGTTAGTACGCACCTACTTATCTGCACTGTACCACTTTCCATCCGAGGTTTTCCACATTAAGCAGATATCACCCGAGGACATTGGGTCTGCTGTTCTTCTTAAAGACCCACTGCTGGAGAATACAAACGTCGTGTTATGTCGAGGATTCTCAAAGTTATTCAAGTTCAGAATATCTCTCTCAGGAAAAGACCAAAGGGAGATGATGAGAGAGTCTCAGCTGAGCATTTCCCTTAAGATGACTGATGCTTCTCTCTTCATCTGGAGTATTTGATGTCTCCTCGTCGAAAATGCTTTGAGTAGTCTTCAGACTACAGCTAAGGTAAAACAGACTTTCTCGACTCACACTGCCCTTTATGACCTCATCCTAGCATTTCTTCACTTTCTTACAATTTTACTGCAGTTACGCAAGTTTGTCTGAATGCTTTGGCTGCACAGATGGTGAAGTTTAAGTGCAGATATCCAACTAAGCACTATGGCACATGAGGTCTATTCTCAAAGTGACCAATTTACATGTAATTAAAACAGAAGCAGGCAACTTTTTTTGATTCAATTTGTCATTATCAGTCCCACAAAGTCAAATTTAGAATTCTCTATACGTCCAGCCGTCCTATTGTACAGGAGCAGTCAGTAGCCACAGTGCCCAGGAAGCAGTTAGAGGTTCAGTGTCTTGCTCAAGGACACTTCAACACACTTTCTGCTGAGGCCTGGGATCAAACCACCAATCCTTGATAACCTGACGGGGGGGGTCTAACAGTAAAAAGAGGAGGAAGGTTACATCAAATTGCTCAAGCGATTCTTAACGATCATTGAAGGAAAAAATAAATTGAAAAATAAATAAATAAAAGATTCCCTTATCAGTCCCGCAAGGGGAAATTTGGATTTCTCTGCATTTATGACCCAACCTATTATATAGGAGCAGTGAGCTGCCAACATGTGGCGCTCAGGGAGCAGTTAGGGGTTAAGTGTCTTGCTCAAGGACACCTCGACATGCTATATATGCAGGACCGGGGATCGAACCTGCAACCTTCCGATTGCCAGACTGCTCGACCCACTGAGCTATCCCGCCCGTAAGATGAGATGCATCTTGTTGACATCATGACCGTGGGAAGAGAAGATGGGATTTTCAAGAACCCTCATAGGCTGGAAAGTTTGTAAAGGGAAAACATGGGAGAGGTACAAGTCATCAGGTTGACTCGATATAGGATGGCTCGAAGTGATTATGTCTCAAAGCGTCAGAGAGGTAGAGCCCTTAAGATCAAGGTATTTAGAAGGTATCTCTGTGTGACTTGCTTCCCACGCGGATTGGAAGCAAAGAGGAAGGGAGTGATAAGTGATGTCCCACCGTCACTAGAGGATGGGTCACTTGGGGATGCTACTAGGTGTGAGGCAAGAAGAATGACTACATTCCAAGAAGGGGAGAAGGAGGACGGCAAGTCTCCGTGTTTGACCTTTGAAGGGTCGCGGCCGGAAATACTGTAAGAAAGAGCTCCTCACGGATGTTTTTGTTGTCAAGAATATGGACATTTGGCAGCAGCATGTAATGGAGTCGGAGGATGTAGGAGATGCGGGAAGGACAATGAAAATGTGGAAGTTATGAAGTCGAGAAAGCGCAAGCAAAGTGCTTGCACTGCATGGGAAATCATAAAACGAGATCAGCACAGTGTTCAAAAGGAATCAGCGAAGAGAAGAGAACGTGAATAAGATGAGAGAAGAAATGGGGTCGGTGTACCCCGAAGCAGCAGAGAGAACGGGGAGATATGACGAGATGGCCAGAATATCTGCATGGGCAAGGAAAGATTTCTGGCATTCATTACCATGGTCATAGATTGCAGTGCTTAAATGAAGGGGAAGTTGGAAAGAATCAGGATGGAGCCGGATGCTGCCATGAGATACCTGAATACTGTGGTCAAATCTGGAGAAGATCTAGATTTTACATTTTTCAACTCAGGCTAGGTCCGGGTTATAGAAGCGCTGATACTGTGTACAGGATCACTTTGGGCGTGCAATGTAAATAATCAGTTCCTAAGTTCTTCAATTTCAGTAGGTGATGGCAATGAAACATTTTCGGCTGCCAATCGCCATGGAAATACAAGGACAAGAAGACCTTAGACTCGAGCATGCTGTCTACGTTGACCTATGTTGCAACACAGCTGCGACTATAGTTGTTCTGATGCAAATCTCAACAAAACCTTCCATTCACAGCAGCCCACTCCTCTCCACCTTTTTAATCAACTATTTCACAGGGCCACAACAGACCTCCACTCACTCCCAGGTGAGGCTTTAGCGTGACTCCACGAGCCCTCTTACTAAAACCACATGAAAAGAAAGGAGATTATTCTGCTCTCGACATTTCTATTTATTTATCCCATGAGCAGATCTGCTTGTCTTTACTCGTTCGGTGGCCCTTTAGTTCCGTCACAGCCTTGCTAGCTAATAACGCTCCGGCGATAGAGCGAGGCTGCTAATGGGGAAATGCGTGGTACATTTTGTACTGGACGTGCCACAGAGCCACGCCGCCACTGAGCGCTAAATAGCTACTAGGTATTCATGTGCCACCCTCTGGCGGAGCCTTTAATCAGCAGATAAATTTCAAAATCACACAATAGATTAACAACTATAATCTTCACCATAAAAGTCTTGATTGTGTGGGTGTAGCCGAAGGAGATGAAGCTCAGATCTGAATATGTGAATATCATGTGCTAATTCAGAATGATATGGGGCCCACCGGTGAAGGAGAGTGCTGTTGATCTTGTGTTGCTGTTCTGCCAGTCTGGGGGTGAGGACAAAGAACACAGCGAACGTAGCTGCTGTCTAAAAACTCAGAGCCCCTTTGAGCATGTACGAGTACCCCACAATGACAACACATCCACAGGACATGTTGACTCTGTGAGAATGAGGGGAGTACAGATGAGGAGTAGTTTGAGTGTAATATTACCATATTTCCCTCAATAATATAATAGAATGATATTGACAGTCTAAATCTCAGCCTAGTGAAGTCATGAGGATCATAATGTCCTCTAGACTCCAGCCTCCTCGGCCTTCCTCTTACCTTGTCTCAGTAGATGACGGTTGTGTGAAACCAACTCTTTCCTCATTCTTTTCAAAAAGACCTTGCAACGGATAACGACTGAATCTACAGCTTGGTCTTCTGTGATGAGAAAACATTGAGAGGCACACACTCAGTTTGGATACTTGAGAATAAAAAAGGCAAGGTGAAAATCAGAAGCTAGTTTCATAGAGTTGGTTGAAAGGGGTTACTATGTTTGTTGGGGGTAGTTTGGGATTATATGTTAAACACTATGTTGATAATGACTGTATTACTTGATATTAGTATTCGGGATTCACTGCAACTGGTCAGACATATTACAGGGCAGCTTTTTGAACCCGGAAACAAAGTCAGACAGCTTATTACATTGTCTCTGAAAGCAGCTAGAGCTCTACGCTCCCAGAAAGATTATATGATGATCCAGTCGGTCCTCTGTCCATCATTACTGTCTGGTTTGGATCAGCCAACAAACAACACAAGGATAGACTTCAACGGACAGTTAAGTCCGTAGAGTAAATCAATGGCGCCAACCCGTTCAAGACTTATCCATCCCTGAAGTCAGGAAACAGTCGGGTAACATCACAGCAGACCCATCACATCCTGCTCACAACCTGGTCCAACTCCTCCCCTCTGGTAGGGACCACAGAGCACTGCACACCACAACAACCAGATGTAAAAACAGCTTCTTTTCATGGGGTGTCATTCAAATGAATGAACTTAATATTATCAAACTCCAACCATACATCTTATATATACTGTACCCTTCATTGTACGTATGCTAATATGTGCTGTCATGACCATCTACTTCAAGCACGCGTGTATTTCAATATCTCTGATACAATCTCTGCACCATTTCATTTGATCACCTCTTACTTCACCTGTACAGTCACTCCTTGTGTGGATTTCTGAAAATTGGTATTTGGTTTTGCTGGCTTTCAATGTGAAATATCTGTGAGAGCCATGAAACCAAAGTCAAAGCCCATGTATGTGAAAACCTACATGATCAATAAGCTGACTCTGATGGATCACAGCAAGAACTGTGATCCTGCATAGGTTGTTTCTCTTCGGTGTAAATCAGAGGGACCCAAATTGTTCCGAGGATAAAAGTGATCAACTTCCCCTTTAAATCCCTTTCAGAATTTAAGTCACGAGGGCAGAAAGACTCAGGAGAGTTGGTGGGAATCAGGGCACAGTAATGTGGGCAAAAGTCCAAGTCTGCACTAATGACAATATTGCTTTTATTACTCGATCAATGAGATGGCCCATCAAGGATAGTGAACATATGAATGTCTACCTCCTCTGGCTCTGAGAGGAGGCTAGAGCTCTACCTTATCAGTGCATGATGACATGGAGTCTATTCCTCATTAAGGGAAAATGGATTAACAGATGAAATCTTAGAAAAAAGATCAGTTCCATTTCCAGTCCCTGCAGTAAGCATGTTGAGGTGTCCTTGAGTAAGACACTGAACCCGAGTGCTACATTGCAATTGCACTCACTGCTCCTATTCAATAGGATAGGTTAAAAGCAGGGAACCAATTTCACCAGCCTTGGGCGTGTGGCAATAAAACACTTTCGCTCTTTTACAAATGCAGTGTTACCTCAACATGTTTTATGACACGGTGGTGGCACCAGCCGTCTTTTATGGAGTGGTCTGCTGGGACAGCAGCATCTCAGCTATGGATAGGGGAGACTTAATGAACGGACCAAGAGAGCTAGCTCTGTCCTGGGACGCCCCCTCAGCACTGTGGAGGTAGTGGGAGAAAGGAGGATGATGGCTAAGCTGTCATCCATGATGGACAATGGATCTCACCCCTTGCTGCACTGGAGAGCTCCTTCAGTGACAGGTTGCTGCATCCAGAGTGTTAGAAGGAGCGTTCTCGGAGGTCTTAACTTCCCACAGCTGTCGGACTCTTTAACCAGCACTGCTCCCCCAACAGACCAAATACACATCAAGACTAACAACTGGATTTCATACCATTCAGTCAACTCCCGGGTCGGTTTCTTTTTTCTGTTCATACTGTATATCTGTTGGTATTTTGTAATATTTCCCCTTGTTTATATTGCTCCAATATTTTTTTTTTATGCCTGTTGAGATTTTATGCCTTTCTCGTATTCCACTCCGCTTTGCTGCTGTAACATTGCAAATTTACCCCGGTGGGACAAATAAAGGAATATTTTATCTTATCTTACTACAATATCTTAATAATAATAATAATAATAATGATAATAATCTCCTTTACAGGGACAGTACATATTAATGGACATTTAAGAATGTAAATACACCATATTTAGCCAACATGCTAATTTTCATCAGTTGTCCCAATCAATGAGGGATCCAGTGTCTTGCTCAGAGACACTTGGACAGGCTTTCTGAAAGAACTAAGAATCAAACCACCAATTCTCATGATCACTAGGTGACCATGCTACCTCCTGAGCTATGTCCGTCTCTGCACTTGGTTATGAGTGTTTCATCATTCGCATTATTTCTGAGATAACACATTCAAGTTACTCGGATGTGAGAGTATTCAGCAACATGAGTGATGTGTCGATAGGTAGATGCGGAGCAGCTCTGGATCTGTAGCAGACTACTGCGTGTCCCGCTTTGTCAATGTCCGTCTTCCATCAGGTTAACAGAGGCTCCCAGGTTGACATTTAATCAGCTTGGTAAACAAAGGGAAAATGAACAAGACCACACAAAAGCACATGGCATCCGTGCAGTGAAGATGACATTCTCATGTCAAGCCATTATGTCTCCAGCACAGAGACAACATCAACAACAGCCCCAAAGATTGGCTGATTAGTATCATGTTCACTCAAAGCCACTGGGAAAACATGGACATGGTGACAAGCTATTTCTTGTGTTTACATGGCACACAAGCGAGATGAGATATTGACTGTCGGTCTTCCAGAGGACAGACCATTATCCATCACAGCTGATCCAGGACAGAGTTGGAAGCTTCATTCAGGTTCCTTGTAACTGGCTAAATCTAAAGTAATAAGAAACAATACACGGTCTTAGTATGCATGTGCATCATTGGGGCAGCATAGCTCAGTGGGTAGAGCGGTCCCTTGGTGATCGGAAGGTTGCAGGTTCAATCCCTGGTCCTGATGAACTCCCCTAACTGCTGCCCGGGGACCAAATGGTGACAGCTTACTGCTCCTATATAACAGGATGGGTCCAATGCAGAAAAATGCAAATTCCCCCTTGTGGGACTGATAGGGGAAACATATTTTCTTATCATTATCATCAAACTAGCTGACAACAGCTGGCCACATGTTGGGGACACTTCGGTACTAAAGTAACTACCTCAATGCTAACTTTATCCAAACAGTATTAATTAAATATGTAAAGGATAATAAAATACTTTTCTGCTTTTGTGGTTGATTTCTTAACCGTTTCCTAGAAGGGGATGTGGTAGCTCCCCAACACATGTTTAGAGAAATGATGAACCAGATGTTGCTGGTTCGAACCCGGCGCAGGGCATGAGGAAGGACATTTGGCCTTAATTCCCCAGTCTCCATATAAGTCTGTGTCCACCCCCACCTACAGTGTGGGGAGTAATTGTGACAAGTAAAACTGGACCTCAGTGACGGTTCTATTGAAGGCTCCCACTGTTGACTCATTGACTCAGTCTGTCGACAGAGTCCCCCACAGTTATGGTCCCACACCTGAGCAGCTTGATGATATTTGTTTTGCACTGGTGTGAGACTTAAACTGGAGAGGACAGATTTGGCCGCATGCTGGCATCCCCCCCCTCCCCCACTATAGGTGGCCCAGAAGGATGGTCCGGATTAAAGGTCTGCAGCCCACGGGTCCTGACGTGCTGAGGTAATTTGGGCCTGGCTAGTGGCATTTTATTGTTATTTTTCCCCATGAACGTGTCGAGGTAGCATAGCTCAAGAGGTAGGGCTGTTGTCAAGTAATTGGAAGATGGTTGGTTCAATCTCCCATTCACTCAGAAAGTATGTTGAAGTGCCCTTGAGGAAGACACTGAGCCCCTCACTCCTGGCAACATGTCCAGGGTGTTTACTGCCTTTCATCCAATGAGCACTGAGATAGGCTTCAGCATGACACCACACGGTTGATGATGGATGTATGGATGGATGTATATGTGCATAGGCTTATATTGAAACATTATACATACAAGTGTATTCATGCATTACATGTAACGGCTGCCCATGCGGTGCATGTGTGTTTGCATGTATCAGAAAGAGCTGAAAGGGATATCGGTGTCAGTCTTGGGCTGAAAGCTTGCAGACTTTGTCGGATCGGGGCTGGGCTAGGGCCGCAGTTTATGGCCTGTGCAGGGCTCTAGTCTGGATGGGTGGCCAAGTGTGTGCACGGTATGTATGTGTGTTTCATTTTTCTTTCTGTGTGAGTGAGAGACAGCCATAGGAGAGAGCGAGGGAAGTAAAGCGTCACAGTGAATCTCATGGCAGAAGCTTTAAAAAAATCATTACAACTTCTACTTGATGTTCACGGCACAGTCAATGACTACAGCCCATATAGAACAAGCCACACCAATAAGGTGGCATAGCTCAGGGGGCAGGATGTTCATCTAATAATCAGAGATTGGTGATTTGATCCTTGGTCCCTGCCGAAAATGTCGAGCTGTCCTTGAGGAGGACACTGAACCCCTAAACTGCTCCCAGGGTGCCGCGCTGTGGTTGTGCTCACTGCTCCTATACAATAGGAAGGATTAAATGCAGGGGACAAATTCCCCTTGCCTTAGTCATGTGGCAGTACAACACTCTCACTTCACTTTGAGGATATCTGATATATGGCCCACCCCTACCTACTACAGGACTATGCCAGAGAGCTGTAATGGTTTAATAAAAACATGCATACATAACACATACATACATATCCCTCCTACACCATCTGGCTCAGAATCAACCATTGGCTTCTTATTGAATTAACTTACTATCATACATTATTGATTTTATAATCATTTGTTTTGATACATCGCTGTGCTTCTTAAAGCTGAGTTTTGCAAGGTGTCCTTGAGTGCCCAGAGCGGTGCCCATAAATAAAATGTATTGTTATTAAGCTGCTTTCAGTCCAACCGAGGGAATAAAGAAACACCTGTGATGCAACCCACTGCTGTTGTATTCAGATAGTAACATTAACCGTGGGTGCATTGCTCAGATGTAACATGCACTCAATAATCAGTCCAACTCCAAAGACCTCTGACCTTCCTGACATCACTTCTCACACTTTGCGGCAGACCTTGTAAACACACACAAGCTTTTTCACACATGAGGAAACAAGTATGAACTCAGCTCACTGAGAGGGAGGGGGGGGG
>OMLC01036881.1:0-11232 GCA_900302585.1 Regalecus glesne
GAAAGAGGATGATGGTTGTGAAACAAATATGCTATTACAGAAACCAGAAGTTTGTCTCTTGCCTATTTTTAGCACCACAATGCTCAAATGAAAGACAGAGAAGCAGAGAATGAGGGACAAAGAAAGACCTTATCTGATGTATTTCTCTCTTTTTTTATAGAATGTTCTACATGTTTTCTTATCAATAGGTTTTCTTTTTCAGCTTGTACAATTGCATTATGAAACCAATGGAGGACAAAGTAGGAGTCAGTTTCACTAAAAGGTCCCTTTTACATGTCATTATTAGTCCCCATGTTATGGTGGTGAACACGGACCTAGTTGTCTTATGCTGGGATCAAACCCATGATGTCTGACTTTTCAGTGAGTGCACTCTACCATTGAGCTACCACAACCCCAGATAAAATGAGATATTCCTTTATTAGTCCCACAGGGGGAAAATACGGTGTTACAGCAGCAAAGTGGAAAGCACAACCAGAGGCATAAAATCTAAAGCATAATATTTAACATAAATTTAAACAAGGGGGAAATATGAACAGTATGAACAGAAAACATAGACTCTGAAGTTAACTAAATGGTATGTGATCAAGTTGTTCATCTTGTGAATTTGGTCTGTTAAGGGGGAGGTGCTGATTATAGAGTCTAACAGCTGTGGAATGAGAAGACCTGCGGAAATGCTCCTTCAAACACCTTGGGTGGAGAGCAGTCGTCTGTTGATTGTAAGATTGCAAGTTCGATCCTCAGTTCCTCAGAAAGCATATCAAGTTCTCCTTATGTAAGACACTGAACCCATAATGGCTCCCCGGGCACCACATGGCCCCTGCTCACTTTTGTTATATAATAGGATGGGTCAAATGTAGAGAATTGCAAATTTTTCCCTGTGGGACTGATAAGGGGACATTTTTTTTAAATTTATTTAAACATCAACAAAAATGTTAGTAAATGGTAACGCGGGGCTGTGGTATTTCAATGGTTATCATGCTCACTTTGGGAACCGATGAGCCAGAGGCAGCAGGTTTGAATCCACTGTGGGGTGTTAGGAAGGGCATCCGGCCTTAATCCCCCAAGCTCCATCTAAATCCGTGCCCCCCCTCCCATGTAGGGATTAATTGTGACATGTGAAAACAGACCTCTCTGTTAGTAAATAGAAACTTATCATTGCACCATAACACAAGAGTCAACTGACCTCTGTCACTAGTCTCCGTCTGGGTAAGATGAGAGGATGCAATCAGAGCAGGCACCAAAACCCCACTAGGTCAGGTTGAAAGAAACTTCAGCTTTCTTGTTGGCTTTCTGAGTGTATTTTGCAGTGGGAAAGCTTGTGTCCAGATGTGTAACAAGTAGCACAGGTCTTGTAGAAATAGAACACTGATATGCTATAGATATTTTTCATTTGGAAATGTGAGTTCAACACTACTGGTTTCTTGAAAATGGAGAGGGCAACAGCTACACAATAGAGAACAAAAACATATTAGTCAAATGAGTATTTTAATGTATTGTCTCCACTCATGAGAGTAAGGGGTGTATGTAACTGAGCCATGTTCTTGGTACATCCGGATTGCTGCTACATTTCCCGAGTGAAAACACACCTCAGGTGGGGTTTTTTCTGTTTAGTTAGAAATAAAACTGACTTCCTGATCATTTCCTGTGTGATGGTTCTCTCAATAGAGCTGGGTCGTTAGTAATTGCATGTGCATGTGTGCGCATGCATGATTAAGTGTGGGCTTGTATAATAAAATAAAAAAATCACCTTCATCCCAATCACACCATGGATTGTTTGAAATCCTTTTAAAACACAGACAGCTGTTCTGATCTAGTGCAAATGGCACTTTCTGTAGCACTTTACTTGGTTCAACCAATAAAGAACAACTTTATAAGACTACTTTTGTAGGGACATCGTTTAGGTCTGACCCCATTTGCTCATGTCAAGTTCTGCCAAATGTACAATAATAGACAGGTAGGAAAGCTAGTGTGCCTAGGTAAGGTAATGTGCTGCTTAATGCATCTGGCCTGCCTTGATTTGCAACCTGCAGGAATTTTAACTGGCAAGGGAGGATTCATGAGACAGCAGGGATAGGGGGAGAGCAAATAGACTTGTAAATTTAGGACTCATTTCTGTGGGTTCTCCCTTCCCATGTCCCTTTCTCTATGTTTCTGTCATTCTTTCTCTCTCTCTTGCATACCTTCTAGTATGGGTGTGTGATGATAACAGACTGAACCATTAAAGTTTCTCCACAATCTGCCTTTACAGAGACATCATTAGCATTGTGCTACAGTGAACTTTCTATCTCATGCAGTTTTATTGCTCATGCACGCATCCAAAGTGGTTTTTGAAGCCAAATCTTAAATTAAACCATTTGTTAGTCCATTCACACCTTTCCTACAGGCACACCAATAATAGCAAACAGTAGGTAGTGCCTCGGATTTTTCTCCTCCTCCCTCTCCTTTTCCTTCTGATGACTTACATCTGTAATATGGAAAGGACTTGTATGTCCTAAAACTGATGCAACCCAGACAACAGTTATTTGCTAACAATGTAACAATAAGATTTGCACGTTGGATGGCAACACGACAATCCTTTTTAAGCAGTCATCTCCTTAAAGACTATTTTTAAAGGATGGCTAATAGGTTATCTGGAGGGTTGATCATTCTTAAAACATCCAGCTTGTAGAATGTCATGTTATCCTTACTTTAAACACCCCCCTTTAACTTCCCTCTTGTGGTTGCATGTCCCATTAGTGAGTTAGTCTCACTTGACCCACAGTAGGAGTTATTTCCACTTGAGAGGAAAATGCTCAACCCTAAAATGTCAGAGATCTCTCTCTTTCTTAGTCACCTTCACTGCTGAAAAGGAGAATCAACTAATGCTGCTTGCCTCTGAGCCAGTTATGGCTTTGGCTTACGGTTAACATGCCTCGTTCTGTGTAATCATCATGAAAGACTCATGCTGTAGGCCTTTTTGGTTGCCGTTCTTATAGTCAGTTGGGTTTATACATTTATAGAACTTGTAAAAGTTTTTACTTGTGTGGACCAATGATTATTGGCTTAATCCAAGTCATTTGGTCAGTTTGACAGGAGATCAATGGTCAGTGAAGAAGTCTACCCTGCTCTGCTTGCAATCATGCTGGCAGGTCAATATTGGCCTTTTTCCTATCACTGTGTGTGGTTTTTATACCAGTATCTGTTGATTCATTGTTGAATGTTCCAAAAACAAATAAACAGCAGTTATGACTGTGTGATTGTCTAGTGATCTCACATGTGTTTAGAAATGAGATCATCTTTGTTGTCTCACAAAGGCGGTTACAGTTACAGTACTATCCGCCTTGGGTAGTGAAGTTCAACAGGGTGTACCAGTGAAGACATGGCAACTTGTCATGTGCTATGTGAGCAATGTTTGTAGTGGCAACCATTAAGAAATTCTGGTTCAGTACATTTCCATACCCCCCCACCCTTCCATCTCCTGTCCCACCCTCCCTCTTCGCCAGAGGGAAAAAGGTGTCTCCTTCCATAATCTATCTGTCTACACATACGTATCAATGGCATGAATTCCATGCACACATTACTATTAGGCCTTTGTTTGTCTGTTGCAGGTGTCAGTCTCGTCGACACATAAAACACTATCAATTAATCAGGCGTGTATATTTTGATGTTTAGTTTTTGTGTATCATTGCTTCACATTCTGACTGTACGAGTGGCTCAGCCACTGTGTCCGCCCGCTGTCAATGAAGAAACCCCATCTTTGGTCATAAGGAGTTTGTTCTCTACCTCTCATAATTTATGGAGTTAAAACCATTCTCGGTTGAACTAATATGTCCACATTGACCTTGGGATAACAGATGGCCCAAAATTCATTTTTTATATCTTTTTTTCTCCGTGTACCTATGAGGAGAAATCTACCTTCCTTTTTTAATAAGTCATAGAAAGGAAAGGGCAGATTCTATGCAGATGCGTTGCTCACACAATGTTCTAATCTATGCCCTCCTCTTCGCCCCTTGCTTCCTTCTTTCTCGTCCCTTTGTGTCTGTTGCCCCTACCCCCACATCAAATATCTTATTTGAATGGGATTTTGGAACAAGGCCAATCAGCTTGAGGCAGAAAGTCGTGAATGAATAAAAATATGGCTGGTGACTGTGCTCCATTTAGGTATGCAGACACATCTGGGCACTCGCTTCTGCCAAGCAAAGGTAGTGGCCTGTTATTCATGCTGGCATTACTAACACTAATATAAACACGGCATGACATTGTAATTGTTTGAGAAGCTATTGGTTCTTCTATCTGTTGAAAACACACTTCCTTTGTTTGTCTTGTGAAGGGGACATTTTGACTCAAGCTAAGTGAGTTTTTAACTGTTTTCATATTCAACAATTTCATTTTAGCAATTTTCTATATTTTATGAAAGCCATGTGCAATCATTATTTGCAGCTTTGACGTGTGTGTGTGTGTGCGCGTGCGTGCGTGTGCGTGTGCGTGTGTGTGTGTGTGTGAATGTTACTACAGTATCATGCAGATAATTTTAGTCTACTGCATGGGGTCAAGCTTCTTTCTTTTAAATTGTCCCTTAGACCATTCAGAGGGTTGTATCTGCACTGAAAGAAAGCCACTAATAAGACCAAACTTCAATTGGGTTACTATGCAGGTCATTTTTTTGTCATAAAGGAAATGATAAAAACTGACAGTTTTAACCATTAGTGACCTATATATTTTCATATTTTTGATATTCCTTACCTTTCCATCCATCCATCCATCCATTGTCAACCGCTTATCCAAAGTTGGGTTGCAGGGCAACTGGAGCCTATCTCGGCCCTCATTGGGCGAAAGACAGGGATGCACCTTGTATAGTTCCCCAGTCTATAACTGGGCAGAGCAGTTAGGGGAACAGTATTGTGTTTGAGAGGACTTTGACACGCTTCTCTGCAGGTACTGGGACCTGCAACCTTCCAATTGCCAGACGACCACTCTACCCACAAAGCCATGCCGCCCACTTTGTTTTCCTTTTCCTTAGCCTTTGATTCAATTAACAATGAAATACAAATAAACTTGTGAATTTTTGTCTCTTTTTTTTGCTCTCCTTCACTCTCTCCTTTTGTCTATGTGCTCATTTCTTTCTACTTTTAGTGAATGTGACAGTCCTTGATCAAGTTTTGCCACCCATTCGTGGCGAGTAGCCTATGGACTTAAGTGTCTCCCAGAGGTTGGTGCGTACCAGCCTAGTAGACCAGGCTATGCTGGCCCCACCCCACCCTTTCCTGTTTGGGCCCTACTCCCCCCAGCCCTGTCCCCAGTTTTCCCAGCAGCCTTTACAGGTGAGAACGTACTTATGTTTCAAAGCAAACCACATAAAGTAATTGCAGTCAGAACACATTCTTGTTATTTTAAAAAGAAATTGTCGTGGTGCCACAGTACATGTAACATGGGAGGCGTCACTTTACAGGGTGTTCCTTACATGACTGCAAGCTCTTGTGTGAAAGACTTGGATTTTGTAACTATACCTTGTTGGTTAACACAGAACAAATGCACACAGATAAAGGTTTTCTTGGTGATATGATACTTTGAACAGTCCCAAGACTTTAATAAGACGAAGCTGAACCCAACTTTTGCTAGTGAAATATGTAAAACCTACTTTCGGACCTTCCAATCTGCCACTAGGATACTTGTGTATGCTTAAGTAAATCTGATCTCCTTCCATGCCAGTTAATGTACCCAGTTGACTAGTCACTCAATTCCATTCCCTCCAAACCCTCTTTCATTTAGATGTAATTTTTTGTGAAAGAAATGGTGGTGGAGCAAAGCTCCATTTGAGGTGTAAAAGTTGTCTTCAATATGCAGCGTTAGATTGCTACATCTGAATGTGAACACTTTTACGTAGGTGATCATCATAGTATTATGGACTGGCAGCGGTAATATGCTTTGCCCCTACCAGGGCTATATTTTAAGGCCTTTTTTGTTGTCTGCAGCTTAGTCTTTCAAAGCCCTTGTAAATTGGACTGTTCAGTGTTTCCTACTTATTATTTTTCCTTTTCAGTTTAACTTTGAACAGAGGAAAAGAGAGATGGATCAGGAGAATAGAGAGGAGCTACTACAGCTGATGCACAAGAGTCCAAATGAGCAAAGTGAGTGATGTTTATTCTATTCCATAATTTAATGCTGTGGTTGCTTTATGCTCTCTGTATGAGTCACGGCGAAAAATAGCATTGCCTGGAAAAGAAGGGGATTTCCATCAGGACTGATTCCTTGTTTTGTGCATTGCCATCTTCCTGAAACTTAAATGGACTAATGTGCCCTGATATCCTCGTTGGAATTAAAATGGCAACTTGGCAGACAATTTGTCATAATCATTGTGAGCTAATTTGATTTCAGCAATTCACTTTTGAGTCCAATGTGCAGTAGTGAAGCCAATCTCTGATGGGGAGTTTTTCCTGACTGCCAGGTGCAGTTGCCAGTCCCCTTGTGAAGCAGAAGCTACGGGAGCGTTTGATTACGAAGAAGGCAGCACGTGAAAGGAGCACTCCAAACCACAACAGTAGCACACCCAGAGGATACAGGTGAGTAAGGGAGAGATGGTCAGGTCACAACAGAAAGACACAAAATTAGGCATTTGTCATTCTGTTACATATAAATAAGAGTAATGGAAAGGTTTGCAGTATGTGTTTCCACTTTGCAGTTATAGGAAGACTATGAGTAATCTGTATCTCTAAGGGATGTGAGCTTCTGTTTGTTGGGCCTATATAATATGTTATTATATTGCCACTGCAATACTTGTGTATGTAAGGATTGAAAGCAACCATGGCTTCATATGCAGACTGGCCATTGACTGATAACACAACACAGAAGAGCCCCTCTGCTTGCAGTCTTTTTAGACTGAAGTTGTCAACTGTATGAGTAATGAATCGTTTCTGTCAATAAATGTTGTGCCCAGATGAGCTGATACAACTTTTGTGGTTTGAATTGAACCTTTTCTCTAAAGTTTTGAGCTGGACTGAGCTAAACTAAATTAAATTGAACTGAAATGAATTGAATTTATACCTTTACAGGGAACTGGGCCCAGATCCTGACATGCCCCCAAAGCCTCAGCCTACATCCGGTGACCAGCGTAAGGACCTTGCTCTCCGTAGGACAGGTGATACCTTTATTTATGATGGGGTTCCTGTACCGACATGAGTAGTGTCTCTGTAAGCTTGTGATGATTTTACATTCAACTATTGTGGATTGTCCAATGTAATTTGAGTTGCACAGACTCATAACTTAAGGCATCACTTAAAAGGCCAATAGGTTCAACTAGATAAAGAGTTTATTCAGAAATATTTCGTCACTCAAGCGGGTGACATCTTCAGTCGGAGCTGACTGCAGCATCCCCACCCTTATAAAAAGAATACAGTTCCATGGCACACAATAAAAAGCTGGTTTTATATTTGCTGTGTGGCATACAACTGTATTTTTTCTGAATAAAGTTCTTATCCAGTTGAACCAATTCACCTATTGTGATTCTCTTACCTGAATTATTGAGCATGCATTATGACATAACTAAATTTCGGCATTGTTTCGCCCCGTTCTTTGTGAACACCCTAATCTACTTCTCTGTTCCTTTAAAAAGGAGTTGGGTGGTTCACATACTGGACTGAGAGCTGAGGAAGACATTCAGTAGAATGTTGAATCATACTCATGTTTTTGGTTTTAACCATATGTCCAGATGACCTGATTGAACTATTTTGACCTTCATAACTACAAGCACTTTTCATGTGAAAGTCAGCATATTGCATAACATGGTGGGATATCTTGTTCACCTTGATGCCTTTTGCTATCAAAGCAAACCTTCTTTGAGTTACCTATTATGAGGTGGGGGATGCAGTGTACTTTCTTCCAAGACTGAGTAAAGTCATGGAGCACCAGGCCTTCAGGGCAAGAAAGAGTCATAAAAACAACAGCTGAAGAGAGACACAAAAGCCAAAGCAGTTACATAACATGAGCCAAGGTATGCGTAAAATGAACTGCGTGAGAGTACAGAGTAGGTCTCCCTTGCTGCGTGAATGACAGGAGAGGTTTCTTCCTACTTTAACTTTCTTCAAGTACACCAACCATTTAAAATACCCCCAATTGCGCCCATGTTCCCCTGGTAACTTGAGGTGACAAGACACACACACACACACACACACACACACACACACTACTGTGCTTTTTTGACTTGCAACAGGGATAAGCTGTCTTTTATCCACTCCTAGACAGCTATTGATTGATCGTTTTGTTTGGTCTCATTGTATCTCAGCCAAAGTAAACATGGAATTGTTGAAATTTTTTCAAGCTATTGGTGGAGTTGAGCTTTTTGTTTTTTCAATCTTGCAGCTTATTTGCTTGTTGGGTTTTTTGTGGTTTTTTTTCTCATATAATTTTATTCACGATTTCATGCATAAGAGTATGGTTATATTATTCTCAATGGATGTTTGACTTAAAACATTTCAGAAAGATTTTGTAAAGACAGAACCGATAATCAATTTCTGGTAAACAATATATGATATTTGCCAGACTGAAGACTATGTCTATGACTGTGTGCATATGATCCTTGCTTGTGTCGTTAAATGCATGTGTTTGTATGTACAAATGTGTGCACGTGTGTGTGTGTGTGTTTGTGTGTGTGTGTGTGTGTGTGTGTGTTATCTTGAATATGTATGCAGTTTCTGAGCCAACTCTGAAGTGGAGGCTAAAGAAGCACATTAATACTCGTCAAAGCCCTCTGAGACGTAAGATCAGCGCCCCTCCTGCTGTCAAGCCCAGGACACAAGACACTTTGGGTAGAGTACCACTGTTCCATTGTTGGATGACCCTGATGAAGGCCACAAGCCAAAATGCAATGATCCAACAATAGAGTTGTTCTGTATATTACAAGTGTCCTCTTTATTGAAACCCTTTTCTGTAGTATAGACAGTTTTACAGATGGAGGAATTAGACCTTGTTTATTTTTCATCATCTGTTTCAAATTAATGTTGTATGACACTTAATTTTTTTAAGGATGTTGTTTTCCAACCATCTGGCTTATGTTAGGACAACACATGTTTTCTGTTTGTTTGCTAAGCAGAATGTGTAAAGGGCACTTTAATAGCAACACTATGTTTTAAAATGTCCAACACATTTTAATTGGCATCTTCAGCAGAAACAGCCCTTAACATTAGATATATGTATACTCCTGGTATTGTGTGTTGTTAGCTTATTGGCTGTATCTCCATCCCATAATTCAGACTCTGCCTCCAGCATCAGTGGGTCAGAGTGCAGCTCGCCTAATGACAGCCTGCTACCTCAAGACAATCAGTCGCACACCGCAACAGTTGGACTTACCCATGAGGTGAGGATTTCCATCATCTCACTCACTGTTCAAGCTTAATTCACCTCTCATTCCATCTTTGCCACTACAGGAAAATTCTCTGTTTGCTTGAAAAAAATAACTCTTAGGCAGCTCTATTTCTGAACAGTAATAGCACATACCACATGATCGCAACTTTGCCGGTTCTAATCCAGTCAGCGACCTTTGTTGCAGCATGTTTGCATGTAATTCCATCTCTCTCTGTCTGTCTCTCTCTCTCTCTCACTCTCTCTCTCTCTATCTCTCTCTCTCTTGGTCTTTCCTGTCTATCTGCACTGTTACTGTCAATAAAAACAAAACTGTCCAAAAAGGAAGTGGCCAATGGCCAATCTTAAATACAAGTCATTTGTGTCATCAAATAATTAGCTAAAGGTAATCATGGCTCATCTCAGTCATGAAGAATTACAAAAGGTTGTTCCACAGACTTTAATTTCAGTTTTGGAAGTAGATCTAGTCTTTCGATAGGAATTTCCGGGTTAATGCATCAAAATACAGCAGGAGAACTTAATGTTTGAGGGAGATTTGAGAAGGCCACATAGCCATGTAATCAGAATTTTCTTATTCAGTATGAATACATGCTCCATCCCATGTAAAGAGGAGCTAAATCATATTCTAAGTAAGAGTAGCTTTGGAAAGAAGTCTATTGGCTTCCATCCTACTGCAAATTGTATGTTAACTGTGCTCGTTAAAGGATCATGTTCAGGCTTCTGCAGATAATTGAAAAAATAGCATCTTTATATCTGAGCAGGCTGGTAAAATTTTATTTACATCACTGAAGAATTCTTCAGGCCACCACTGCAATGACTGCTATCACTGCTGAGCTCACTTCACAGGTTAGCAATGATACTGCACAGTACAGATCTGTTTTGCAAAATAAAACATAAAAATCCTTTTCACTACCTTTTAACTGCTGTTTCACTTGCATCAGAATGTGTCATCACATATCTCTATCTTAGCTCTGTTCTCCTTTTTAGCTCCTCTCTTACTCTCTATTCACCACTTCTTTTCTCATCTAATTTGTCTAACACTTTCATTTGTTTTCGTTGCTTCTCATTACACAGGCTGACAGAAATCCAGTCACCCAGCATGCTGCAAGGCCTTTGCCAATGTCTGCCCTCCCTCAAGTCTACCTGCCTCTGGAAAACAGTAGTACAGCCCTGGCCCAGCGCCTGCAGCCTGTGCTTATACTGGAACCACGCTCTGGACTGCACACACAGCTCCTCACTGGTGAGATAATATCTGTTAGTGAAGATACTGGTTTGCAGACTGAATACACGCTTGCAGGCATGTGAGTGAAAATAGAAAGGAAGTCAAAGTTCTGTACAAGTATAATTTTACTCGTTTACAAAGACACTCAATTTCACCTGTATATACATACACTGGAAGCTGCAGACACATGGTTATGTGATTGTAATATGACCTTGTCATGCATACACAGAACAATGGTGCCCTCTACTGACTCTCGGCAGCTCGTTAAGCAGCTGCAACAATCTGATTTAATAGAATGTACTCCACATGCAAGTAGGATCCATGTATTTCCATTTAAATTTTCCTAAAGGCAAATACAACGGATGCCTATGCATGCCATGCATAAATATACCTATTTTATTTTTTGTAACATACTATTGAATAATATGGATGTAAATTTCTAATTGTCCTTATGATCTCTGCTTATTCCTTCTCTCGTTCCCTGGTCTATCCCTCATTATCAAATCCTTATCTCTCTGGTCCTCCTTCCCTATCATCTTTCTCAAGTTGTACCGCTCTATTTATTCCTTTTGCATCCCATTTCCCCTCTTCCTGTCCACCCCCATCTGATCTGCCCCTGTTTTGAGATGTGAGGCTTCCAGGTCATTCACTTACTCACAAACTAAGGTTAACTATAC
>OMLC01036883.1:0-12798 GCA_900302585.1 Regalecus glesne
CTCCCCTGACCATGTATCTGCCCCCTCTGGGTTTTCCTTTGTCCACTGGCTCTCCACTCATCTGTTTGCTTCGCTTCCTTTCTCCTCCATCTGCACAACTCTGTCTTCAGAGATCATCCACAGCTGCAAGGTATTTCCCCTTAGAAACTTCAGCCAGTAGCCAACCAATGGTTCAAAGTTCATCATTCATCCATCGTAGGCTGCTTGTCCGAAGTCAAGCCGTTTGGGGTCATGCCGGAGCCTACCCCGGAGCTCATTGGGTGAGGGGCAGGGAATCACCCAGGATGGGCCAACATTCTGTCTCAGGGTGTGAACAGTTGAGGGTTCAGTGTCTTGCTAGAAGACACTTGACACAATCTTCATATGATGAGAATCCCCCTGGTGGCTAGATCTGGGATTACAATCTAGAGGTTCATCCATGTTCCTGTAAAGCAGAATAATATTATTACTATTACTATTATTATTGTTATCTTTTAATTTGATTATAATTCTATTCTTAGTGTTGTATTCTGGGAAATTAGTTGTATTATGTACACACATCATCCATTGCATATCTTTCCATCTTGGGAGAGAGATCCCTCCTCCGTGGCTCTCTCTGGGGTTTCTTCCTATCTTTTCTCCCTGTTCAAGTGGTTCCTGATCTGATGTCAGGGTCTAATGACAGGATGCTGTGTTGCTCTGAAGCCCACTGAGGCACATTTGTAATTTGTGATAATGGGCTACACAGACAACACTGACTTGACTTGGCCACTCTTTCTACTAGTCACCTTAGTCCCCCATGTCCTCTTCTTCAAAACTCCCCTCTCTCTTTGCCTTCATCGCCACTACCCACTCTCTGTTGCTTCTATCTTTCCTCTCCCCCTAACTCCTCCTCATCAACATCATCCCAAGTGGTGGTTCGATCCTCAGCCTATGTCAAGGGGTCCTTGAGCAAGACACTGCTCCCCAGGCGCTGCAGCTCTCTGCTCCTGTGCAATAGGATGGGTGAAGGAGAACCAAGTCCTTCAGTCGTGTGGCCAATAATCGATTCTATCACCCCCCTTTACTGCCCCCTTTTCCGTCTCCTCGATGCAGCACTCCACCCCAAGCGTTACCACACCCACGTCCCCGGCCTCCCTGTCAGGGCTCCCTCTCACTGCCATGCCGTCAGGTCCTGATGGAGCTCCCCTCAGAGGAGGCTGCAGTGCAGCTCGGCTCCAACAGAGCAGCGGCCTCTCCGCAGAGCACACAGCACTGCAGACACCACCAACACAACCACTGCTGCCGCTGTCGGAGTGCGCATGCGTGCGGAGAGAGTCACGTTTAACAAAAAGGAGAGTGAATAACGTTCTGAGTGTATGGAGTTTCTTTTTTTTCTAATCCTCTCTAACATTGAAAGTGAAGGCTTGGATTTATAGTAATGTTGTGTGATGGTACGCAAACGTACGGAATAGAGCGGTCTATCCGGCATCGCGGCCGTCTATTGCCTATTTGACTACACTACCCAGAAGCCCTTTGCTCAGAGCTCACACACTTAACGTAGCTATCCGCCTAGCTGGACCCGTCCGATCCTGGTATATTCAACACTACTCACGTAAGTTCTATTTACGGTTTGCTAAATTTTCCAAATGTGGTTTCAAGCCCAAGGAGCCCCACAAGCATCGGTCCCATAACTTTAGCCGGTCCGCGTTAGGTGGCTGTGGTGGTGTTATCCTCCTGTCATGTTTAACAATGCTAATGTTTATTTGATAAACCGACTCTTGAAT
Source organism: Regalecus glesne (assembly GCA_900302585.1). Lineage (NCBI taxonomy): Eukaryota > Metazoa > Chordata > Actinopteri > Lampriformes > Regalecidae > Regalecus > Regalecus glesne. The sequence goes on from OMLC01036883.1 coordinate 1,746, forward strand.
TGATCAGAGGTATTCTGTCCGGTCCAGACTCTCTTGTCATTTCACTATCCGATGGTGATGGATTCTAATTTGTCCAGTAAACCATCACTCTTTACTGTTATCCACAAGAGATAGCCTGTGTGCCAAACACGAGTGAAACTTTAAGATGGTGTTTTCCCAACTTCAGCTAACGTTGTTAGCCGTCAGTGTTAGCCCTCTTACACTACATCACCGCACCGTTAGCTGTTTCCTCAGACACATGAAACCACGCTTCCCTCATAGATAGATAGATAGATAGATAGATGGATAGATGTCCAAATAGAGAGATAGAGAGAAAATGGAGTCTATTAATCCCTGAGGGAAGTTTTTCTGGATTTCGGCAGGACTAAAATGAAGCAAAAGTGTAAGCACATCCAGCATTACCGTCTTTTTGCTCAGTAGTCCAGTTATTCTAAATATCTTGAATTAGATGATCTGATCTTCAATTCAAAACATAGAGGACGTGTTGGCTCAGTGGGTGAAGCGCACCACAGGGACTCGGGCGTTGCGGGTTCGTATCCCGCCGTGTAGCTTGGTAAATGTTTAGTATTCAATGTAAAGCGCTTTGAGTAGTTCTTAAACTTGAAAAGTGCAATATAAGAACAAGTCCATTTATCATTTACTACTGTTGTAATGCTAATAGCGACTGCTGTTACCATTACTGTTGTGTAGTCCACCTTTAGGTTGCCCATCCTCTATCTGTAATTGAGATTTGTGTACTCACGGCAACAGCATCCCTGTTTTACTGCTATGGCGATGTAAATAGACTGATTCTCTTGTTCTCTGCCGCTTGACACAGATGTGAAAGGGCAGAGAGGGTAATTCATCTGGTCACTGTAGTCATACAGAGCATTTCCTCTGTGTTTAACCTGTCCCATTGTACGGGAGCAATTAGCTGAAGTGCCTGAGGGGAACTGGAATGGTGTTGGAAATTTGACAGGCAGACATTTAACTCAGCCTGCAGGAGAAGCTGTCTTGTCTTGTTCAGGGTGACTCTCCACAAATTGCTATGCTTTGTATTTCTTGATTTCCATTTCATTGAAATTATAATTGTAATTAATTTGAAATTGTATAATCATGACTTTTCAACACTAAGTATAGCTTCTCTCCTCAGTTTCTTTAGCAGTAGCATAGAAAGCACCTTTTCGATCCAATTCAGGCGCGGCATGGCTCAGGAGGTAGTGTAGTTATCTGGGGATTGGAAGGTTGCAGGTTCGATCCCTGGTCCTGCAGAAAGCATGTTGAGGTATCCTTGAGCAAGACACTGAACTCCTAACTAACCCCTCAGCGCCACATGGGGGCTGCCCACTGCTCCTATGCAATATAATTGGTTAAAAGCAGGGAATCACACATTTTCCCTTGTGGAACTGATAAAGGGCAAAAAATATTATTAGATTGACTTGTTTTTTCTAGTGGTTTCCTGTCAAGACCATTCTAAGCAATTGACAGTGTATGCCTCACATTTACCCGAGTATGGGGGATTAAGGCCAGATCCCCTTTTCTCATGGCCCGTGGTGGAATCGAGCCTGTGTCACCTGACCTGAAGGTGCACTCCACTCCTGAGCTGATGTAATGTGGCCCAAGTCCATGTCTTACTGATCATGTTGGGGTGCAGCACGATATTGAGTAGTCTTAACATCATTGAAGGGAATTGATAAGGCCTCCTTGCTTTCTTCTTTTCTACTTTTAACATCAAGATCATTCATAAATTTGAAAGTTACAGGGCTTGATCCATTTATCATAGTTAGGTCCCACATCTCTGTGCATGAGGTAAATATTTGAGTATGATCAATGTGATAGTGTAACCCTATTATCATATGGATGGGAAGGATGTAGGCCTCTTCTCACTTTCCAATATTAATATATATATATATTCACACAACATTGAGCTATTCAGAGGTTTGTCAAATAACCCCTTTTAGCTTTCCGTCATTCCAATCTACCCCTCACAAAGCAATGGCGATGTTGGCCAATAGCAGTTGAACATAAACCTTGTCATATTGGGGCCACAGTAGCTCAGTGGTGGAGCGCATGCTTCAGGAACTGATGAACCAGAGGCAGTGGGTTCAAACCCACCGCAGGGCATCAGGAAGGGCATTCAGCCTTAATCCCAAACCCCCATCTAACTCTGTGTCCACCCCCACAGCATGGGGATTAATTGTGGCATGTAGACCTCTCGTATCTAAGTGGCATTTGAGTAGGCTATACCAAAACACAGCGGATAAACTTCACTCAATCTGCTATCACGGCCGGACCCCTTCTACCCCACAGAGCTGTTACCTGACACAGTTTAAAGCTGCTCTGGCTGCTCGAGCAGTATAGTCAGGATAAAAAGTCTTATCGTCTACCTTAGATCCAAGATGGTGGATATGTGCGCAATCATGGTAGTGATGCAAACCGACCATAACGGCTAACAGTGGATCTCCCCACCTGGGCACTGACCGCAGCATTCTGTGGGACCTGTCAAATAGCGTGGCTTTCTCCAGGTTGAATGTTGTTTTGTAGCTGGTTGGAAATGGGGGGGGGCATAGAACAGCCCTCTGGAGCCCCACTCATCCTGATATTGTTTGTTCTCAGTCCTCATGTTTATTCTGAAGTGAGTCAGTCTGAGCTGCAAGTCGTGATGTCATCCGTGCAGAGAGAACAGCTTCGTCCCATTCCTCCAACAGAGCCGTAAACGGTCAAGTGTAAACGTTTCACAGTCAAAAAGAAACAACAGGACTCCATGGCCGACTATCATCCGAAACTTTTTGTTCTATGGGACAGTAGATGGCGCTAGTTTACTGACCATCACCTAATACTGCAAATCCTTGGTTGGAGTGTAGTTGAGATACTGGAAGGAGAACAAATCTTTGTTCACCCTGGTGATTGGTTGTTGGAGACGTGTTGGTAACGTCAGGTTAATGTCAGGGTTGTTTGTGAGGGAAGTTGCTGTGTGATTGTTTTTTGGACTTTTCAGATCCAATGGAATGATGATAAAGTTCAGACCACCATGATAACTCATCATAGGGCATCACAAGGCTTAAAGATTGTGTTTTACAGCATCAAGGGCTATGGAAGTGTATCCAATATTCCATAACCATGTAGTGAATTGGTCTGTGCAGAGGGCTTGGTCCACTTTATGTTTTGTCTCACACTGTGGAATGTCAGCAGACCAGTAACACACCATAGGAAGAAATATGTTTTCCCATTTGGACGTATGTTTGGTAAGAGGTTCACTGCACACTTCTGCCTTTGGCTCCTCTCAGCTTTTGTTAAATCAAGGCTACATTCAACCAGCTCTGTCATATCAGTGTTGGATCTTACATTTGTTTTTATGAGGTGCTGTAGCTGGAGCTGGATGCCATGCTTTTTTTTTTTACTTGGAGAAGCCACCTTGAGCCAAGTCAGTGTGTGCTTACACAGCAAGCTGGATTAGGTGCTCTCTCTTAATGTTAAATATTGGCCTATAACTGTCAATATTTAAAATGGTATTGTGAAATTAGAATTGAGCCCTGCCCTTAAATCAAATAGACCCTAGCTGCCTTTAGTCAAGTCAATTTTATTCGTATAGCCCATTATCACAAATTGACAATTTGCCTCAGTGGATTTTACATTAACACAACATCATGTTCTTGGACCCTCACATTGGATAAGGAATAACTCTTAAAAACCACTTTAACAGGGAGAAAAATAGGAAGAAACCTCGGGGGGGGCAACAGAGGAGGGATCTCTCTCCCAAGACGGAGAGCCGTGCAATGGATGATGTGTACACTCAATAAGACACAATTTGCAGCACCCAACATGATCAGGGTAACAGAATAGGAATTGAATTACAAAAGGGAAAACAGTAATAATAATGAGAACCTCCTTCATAGTGAAGGTACCAATCAATACACATCTTAAATGTAAACATGCCAGATCAAGCTACTAGGCCAAGATTCCTCACGTGTCTAATGCGGACACATAGACGGATGGATGAGGATCTTTAAAAGAGTTAGGAATAGCACTAGACACATCAGTCCAAGCATCATAGTTTGGACCACCATGCCGGTCGAACCTGCAACCCTCCAATTGCCAGACGACCACTTTACCCACTGTGCTATGCCGTCCTAATTAAAGAGATAATAAATAGGAGTCAAGCCCTTTGGCAGCTGCTGGGCGAGTGTTGCTACAGCGGATGAACCGACATGCAAGTGGACATTGGCTCTTTACGGTCATAAAAACAGAACAGGGGAATGACGCATTAAATTCGATAAGAACATGATCTTTCTGACACCGTAGATGTGGTTGGTGAGACATTCAGATCGGAAACATCTATCTGTTTAGATGAAGCCACACCAAGGGTGTACCGCTGCCATGGGTCGGCCCTTGAACAAAGTGAACAAACCCAAAAGTATACACAAGTGCCAGAAATGCTTCACCTAGAGGATCATCAAGCCTTGTTCAAATGAATATTGATATCCCCGAGTATTAGACCATCATCAGAATGAGTCACGAGACCGGAGATTGATTCACCAAATTCTTCAAGAAGCAGTAAATATGGGCCTGGAGGTGGATAAAGGATCACAATCTGGCTGAGGGAGACTGACTCAAAATGAGAGCCTTAAAGAATTGGAATTTAGTTTCACGTTTGGAAGTTAAAATGAAACGAGACTTATATTTTAGAGCAACACCTCTACCCTGTTTGTTTGCAAGTGGCAGATGGGCACAAGTATAGCGAGGTGGGGAAGCTTCATTTAAGGGAAGATAAACATTTGGTTCGGCCATCCATCCATCGTCCAACCGCTTATCCGAAATCGGGTCACGGGGGACCTGGAGCCTATCTCCGTTCTCATTGGGCAAGAGGCGGGGTACACCCTGTATAGATCGCCAGTCTATCACAGGGCAGAGCAATTAGGGGACAGTGTCTTGCTCAAGGACACCTCGACACGCTTCTCTGCAGGACCGGGAATCGAACCTGCAACCTTCTGATCACCAGGCGACCTCTCTACCCACTGAGCCATGCCGTTCCTGGTTCAGCCATGTTTCACATAAACCAATATCAAAACTATTTTGAAGAATCCGGTCATGTATTAGCAAGGCTTTGTTAGACAGTGATCTGATATCTATTAGGCCAAATTTAAGCATTTTATTGAACTGAACAGTACTAGTTGGAATTTTAGATCTACCACTAGAAGAGATGTTAGTTGGAAGTACACACTTTGTATTACTATTTGTACTCTGTATTCGCGGCACCATAGCTCAGTGGGTAGAGCGGTCGTCTGGCAATCAGAGAGTTGCAGGTTTGATCCCCGGTCCTGCATACAGCATGTTGAGGTGTCCTTGAGCAAGACACTGAACCCCTAACTGCTCCCCGAGCACCATATGTTGGCAGCTCACTGCTCCTATAGAATAGGTTGGATCAAAAATGCAGAGAAATCCAAATGTCCCCTTGCGGGACTGATAAGGGAATCATTTAATTTAATACTAACTAAGCTAGTTGACCCCTAACCCACACTAGATGTAAATCTAGCAGGCTCTCTAGTCACCTACGATTTGCTGAATGATAAGTCCCTAATGTCAAACTGACTCTAATATGAGGTTTGTAGCTTGTCATCAGCCATGGGCACCCGCCATTTCATTCAGTTGGTCTTAAAACATAGAAATCTTTCCAGGTAACAACTCTGGGCTAAATAAATCAGAAAGGGCATCATTCTTTAGAAAAGACCATATGTGATGTGAAATGATGGCAGACTCACCCCCTTCAGTGTTACTTCACAATGCGGACCTTTGGCCTGAAGGCAAGTATCTGCATTTACCAAATGGGGGGTGGTCGTCATCTGCATTTCAAGGCAGCATTCTTGACCAAGTCCTGTCAAGTTTTATTGCTCATCGAGTGACTTGGCCTACTCAAAATATTTGGCCAGGTCTGATAATTATGTTAAAAAAATGACATAACATGGCGATCTGAAGAAGAAAAAAATGATTGAATCTAACCACATCGACAATCAATATGAGAAATGTAAGAATCCAAGAGTCTGTACCTGAGAATATCTTGGGCATGCAAGGTCCATCCATCATCAACCGCATAGCTGAAATCAGGTCAGAGTCATGCTGGACCCTGTCCCAGCACTCATTGGGCAAAAGGCTAGGAAACACCCTGGATAGGTCACCATTCCGTCACAAGGATTAAGAAATTAGGGGCTCAGTGTCTTGCTCAAGAACTCTTCGACATCTTCTGCAGGGGCCAGGGATCAAACTAGCAATTGTCTAATTACTAGGTAGCAAGGAATCACAAAAAAGGTGAATTAGTTCAAGTGGATAAGAAGTTTATTCAGAAGCGTTTCATCACTCAGTGTCTTTCGTCATTTGCATACCATACATGTTTGGCATCCATCTGTATCATTTATAAGGGTGGGGATGCCTGCAGTCAACTCAGACTGAAGATCATCTGTATGATTGATGAATAGTTTCTTTCGATAAAACGCTGTGTCCACATGAACTGATTCAACTTTTTTTTGTGATTTTCTGTCAGTTCCTCAAAACACTCAGGAGTACAAGATTCAAGGTTTTTAATCCCTCTAGCTGTGCAAGTACACTTGTGTGAAATTCTTTGCCCAGGCCACCTTGTAACAGGAAGACACAAGATGAAGATAAGTTACACATGTTAGGAAAGAAAAAGAAAGATCGCGGGAGCTATAATGAGACTAAAAGTAGTAGACCAGGGCATAAAAGTGCATGGTACATAGCAATAAAGGCTGTTAAAGGGGATATGAAGTAGGACATTCAAGTACATGATCCTGCGTGGTGAGAGAAGCATCGAAAGCTATGATAGAACGGTTGCATTTTGAAATATCACACTTATTGCCGAAATGAATAAATAAAATCGAGATAAAATGCAGAAATAGACATTGTAAAAATGTTTAAAAAACAGTCTGTGTGGTGGAAGAGTACCAATGAAATTGTCTAGGAAATACGTGTTAACAAAAAGGTGCCCAAATCAGCACCAAGGTGCTCTCCTTGACAGAAGGGAGAGGAGTCGTAGAGCTTGAATCTTTACTATTTGGCCATGTATATTCTGGATAGGTCTTAGGGTCACTTAGCCACACTACACTTTGAACAGAATGTCAGCTGTGGGAGGGGCTAGCTTGTATCTTTACCCGCATACCCATTCAGCCACCATGTTGTTGTGTTTGTATGAAACAAATCCACTTTTATTTGTTATTATAGTTTACAACAACTTTTTTTTTAGCATTTAACCCATCCTGTTATAAGGGAGGAGTGGTGGACCACCCGGGTACCGACTCCAGCTCTTTTTCCTGTTGATACTTTGGATTTATTGATTATATCGGCTAAAACAAGGTTTGTTTTTGCTCATCACTCGTCAGTTTAACCTTGGGGCTGTCTCAGGATGAAAGTATGGTGTCAGGTAATCTCTCTGTGGCCTGTGGAAATACATTGTTGTCAGGCACTCTGTGTAGCCTGGAGAAACAAAACGGAACCTGGAGGAACCAGTCTCCTGAAAGGGTTCATTATCTCCCTTTGTCAGAATAGCTCCCTGTAGGCCATAAGACCAGGGATACTGTTATTAGGTGACGGGGAATGAGATTAATGTACATATTCATGTGGGGCGAAATTGATGTCGTGACAGTTTATGTTTTTATGGACATTGGGTAATTCAGAGGGCCATTCTTATTTTCACAATGACAGTGTTTTGAAAGCTATTGTGGCTGTCGTAGCTCAGTGGCAGAGAGTGTCTCGTGAAGAGCTTCTTCCCCTGAGATGAAGCTTCCATCACCCTACAGCCTCCAGAAGCTGTTCGGGACTGAGGTCTTTGCCACGTAAAAGCACGTTTTATCATTTTATCATTTTATAAGAGCCTCATCCAAGTGCCTAACTTGGTGTAGATAGATGATTGATGTAGATGTAGACTCATTATATTTATCCTGTTTGTTCACCGTATCTCCTTTTTCTATTGCTGCTAATTACCAAGTTGCCAAACATAATGTGGTTGTATCACTACAATGGCAATAACGTGTCTGAATTCTCAAGGTTTGTAGGACTCGCGGTTTATTGGTTAATTGTGGCTGAAATACCAACATCCAGACAGTTTAGTCCCCCTCCTATCCGGGTAGGTGTGTCTGTGTGTCTACCTTGCATAATGGCAGTTCAAGTGTTAAAGCCTGTGACCACTCCTCTGTCTGTCATCATTCCTGATGAGAGCAGGGCATTTCCCTCTATACGTGTTGCAGTAATAGTGATGATGTTGGTCACAGTAGGTTAGCGGTAGAACAGGTACACCAGGAAATGACAAGACTCAAGAGGTTTATAGTCACTCCGGTTGTACAAGCACAGTCATTTTAAAATCAACCCAGGCGGTACCGGTTAGATTCTGCCACGGGATGTCAGGAAGGGCATCCAGCCTGAATCCCCCCTCCCAGCTCCATTTAGTTTCACCCCACCTCCATGATGTGGGAAATAATTAAGATGATTAAGAACAAACCCCATTGTTCTGTAATCATCCATAATCTAGTTTCTGGTTAAGGAAATCACTGAGCAGAGAGGGAGGAAGAATTGAGCGTTAGAGAAGCCATTTCTCCATGGGAAGGGAAATCTCCCCTCAGCCCCAGCCAGCTTCAGACATGGCTCTCTGCTGGAGGCAGCGTTGCTGTTAATGACCCTGTTTTATTTGACCTCTGACTCCAGCTGCGTCCAATCTGCCTCAGCTGCTGGGGCCCTGAAGTCCTTCTGTCCCATGTGGGACAGGCTCTGTTAGATTCCCTCAACAGGAAGTATGTGACTGCGATAATCAGCAAATGTATTCGGTTGATTTAAAGGTAACCCATTTCAGGCAATGGAACTGAGAAATCTAAATCACCCGTGTGAACGTGTGAATCGCACATCTGCAACAGGAAGCGTGCAGGAGGCCAGAGAGAGGGCCAATGGTTAAGTGGGGAAATAAAACAACTGCTACCTATGTTGCAGACTATTGAGGAGCCGTGGTAGCTCAGCGGTGGAGGTCAGAGGCAGCCGGTGTGAACCCATTGCAGGCCATCAGGTCGAGCATCCAGCCTTCATTCCCTAAGCTCTACCTAAGTCCGTGTCCCCTGGGACTAACCGTGACATGTAAAACAGACCCCTTTGTTTCAGGCCAGTCATAATGGGTGTTTTTTTTTTGCACGAGTTGTAAAGACGGTAACCCAACACACAGGACAAGACTTCCTGTTGCGGGTCATGTACGTCATACAGTACACACATGTAGGTGCCCACAACTCTGCATTTTCCATGCCTCACAAAGCCTGGCAGGGGCACCAATACACGCCCCACCCCCCACCAGCACGGTGGCCGTGTCTCTTGGCCGAGCTGTCGCCGCGATACTAATTGCTCTAGCAGGGAAGCATGTCTCATTAGCCTGACATCCAGGGGGCGGCATAGCTCAGTGGGTAGAGCGGTCGTCTGGCGATCGGAAGGTCACAGGTTCGATCCCCGGTCCTGCATACAGCATGTTGAGGTGTCCTTGAGCAAGACACTGAACCCCCCTAACTGCTCCCCGAGCGCCATATGTTGGCAGATCACTGCTCCTATACAATAGCTTGGGTCAAAAATGCAGAGAAATCCAAATTTCCCCTTGCGGGACTGATAAGGGAATCCTTTCTTTCCTTTCTTTCTTTCCTTTCTTACCCAAAATGACTTAGAAATATTTTTACTGTGATTACACTGATCCATCCAAATGACTATGAGTTAGGGCCCACAGTAACCAAGGCATCTGGCCTTAATCCCAGATGTTGCATTTGAACCTGCAACATCTGGCTCGTCAGATCGACTATAATGTCCATTTTAGTCCGTCAGAGCATGGGTAAGCTTAACAACTCTGGCTGTAGGGCTGTGATGGAGGCAGTGTTGGTACTGAGGCTCACTATAACAGGATGTATTTCTTAACACACACACGGGGATTAATCCCTGGACCTGAAGTTTGCTTTACATGTCATGATTAGTCCCCACGTTGTCGGGGTGGACACTGATTCAGATGGAGTTTGGGGGATTAAAGCCGGATGCCCTTCGTGACACCCTCCGGTGAGTTCGAACCTGCAACATCTGACTACTCCGTTCCCAAAGCGCACATCTATACCACGGCCCCCTGACCTTTTTAATTGAGGGATAGCTTCCAGATATACCGGAGCCACCCTGCTGCTAAATGGCCCTGGCACATTCTCAGTCAAGTGAGACCGGATCCCCTTTGAAATCCCAGTCACACAACAGGAGCATTTGTTCCTAATGATTGGCTGTTTGGATCCTCGGCAACAGCTTTTAAGAGTGTGCTTGTAAAAGCTGAGAAAGTATTTCTTCTTCGCTTTTGGTTTTCTTTGAATGAGCTCTGAGACGAGGACACCAAGCCAATTCCCAACACAAAGCGGGGGAAAGGGAAAACATACAGTTCTTAATTGTCTGTTACAAAATATTAAGGAACACTGTCACAATGATTCCATTGTGTTTCCTTGTTTCCACTTTATTTCAGTGTGTCATGATTGTTTTTAGTCAGCCGTTGAGGTGGTGTATGTTGGAACACTACTTCCTTGGTGCAGTGCACTCTGCACCTATATGAGCCCCAGACATCCACTTGGTATACTACGGCATTTAGCCACTTCCTGCCTTTCAGCCAATAAGGAGCTTTGAAACACATGAGCTGCCTCCACTGAGCCCCTCCCCCATTTCTATGTCAATGTGGCCCTCCCTCTCTGTCTCCTCCTTTCCCATTTCCTTTTTGCCGGCTCAGACTGGGCCTTTGTAATTCAGAGTATTTGCTGCCCTAATGCGACTGGGCCAGAAAGAAGCATAAGGCTCAATACGAGGCTGTAGGAACGGAGAAGACAGGCAGATTACGCCGAGAACTGAAAGGATGGAAAGGCGTCTGGAGTCTGTGTGCAGAAACCCTCATGTGAGTCAGATGGCTTGTTTCTCATCCTCGGTTTTCGGTTTCCTTTCTCATCTCCTCACTCTCCCCCAGGCTAGTATTGGTTTGTACTTTCGTTTCTCTCTTTCTTTCTTTTTGCATCTGGCCATCTGTGTTCTCTGA
>OMLC01036884.1:0-19917 GCA_900302585.1 Regalecus glesne
GTTTGCTCCACTTAAATCTTGGTTAGGATATAGCCAGTGATTTTGTGTATTTTGAACCCTTAGAGAGAAAGAATGTGAAGATGTTTTTGTATCCCACATCTGCAGATCCAAAATGAATATATGGACAGATGAACGAATTACTGTTGCTCAATAAAAGGAGTGAGTAAAATATGATAATGATAATGATGATCATTATACTGTCACTCTCGCTTCTGACCACCAGCACAATACCTTATAGAGCTGGTAGGCATCATTACAGTTAATCTAAATGTGTTTAGAAATTGCTGCTCTGCTTGAGATCATCATTTTAAACTTCATTTTTAACATTTTGACAATTGATTAACACTTATCCTAAGTGCCTTCAAGTGCCCTAACAAACTACATAACAACCTGGTACAGCGGCTGCACCAAAGCTTACAAAAAGCCCTCCAGTGTGTTGTGAAAACAGCCCGGGATATTGTTGACATATTGAGCTACCATCATTAGAATGTTAAGTAAGCACTTCAGATGTGGATTAAATCTGCAATGCCTGACTAGTCATTTCCTGATGCGTGCATTCTACCACTGAGTTACTGTGCCCCCAGAGCATGTTAACCAGTTTTCCTCAATAATAGTGATGTTGGTCAGCTTTTTTTGGAAAATTTTATCCCCCTTTTTTCCCAGCCGAATTCCCAGATTTGTCTACTGTTGCTTTTGGTTAGTTGCTTTTATACTCCTCTAAAACGTCAACAAGAAGGGGGAAGCCATAACATGTGGGTCCTCCAAGTCACGTGACAACTAGCCCTTGCTATTTCGCACATTGTGGTCTCACGGGGAAAGCACAGTGCTCGGCCGTCGGAGGACGAAGCCGAGTAATTTCTGTTCACTTAACCGTGAGCACCCGGAGGACTTGGAGGCTGACACTAGCGAAGCCAGAATACTTTATCCAACCTAAATCCTATACCCACGTGAGGCTTAGCCTGGCATGGTGGGTGGGTGTCTGTCTCAACGAATTTACCGAGTACTCTTTGGCCGACAAAATTATCCATTAGAGAGCATATGGTATTGACGAATGTAAACCGTTCTTCTTTCTCACTTCTTTTGTCTCACTGAATGATGTCTTCTTCTTTCTGTGTGTATGGCCTGGGAGGGGCTTGGGATAATCATGCTGGGTGCTCTCCCTGGTGCATCGTGGTGTGTTAGACATGTAAATGTTGGTTCATTATTCCCTGGTGTGTGTGCTCTGCTGCCAAGATACCATGGCTAAAGTTCATCACCGATCCATCAATCCATCCATTGTTGGCCACTTATCTGGAATCTGATTGGGGGATTATGCTGGAGGCTATTCCAGTGAAGATTGGTTGGTGGGCAATGAGACACCCTGGATGGGTCACCATTCCTTCTCAGGGCTTGAATAGTTGAAGGTTTGGTGTCTTGCTAGAGGATCTTTGACAAATTCAAATCAAATCACAATCAACCTGGTGACTCATTCTGCTGTTTACATTCTGAGTGTTCATTAACAAGTATTCTCCATATAAAATATATTATTATTGTTGAATTTTTAAGGAACCAAGTATTGTGCACAAACAACAGTGCAATGTGTAGTAGTTTGCATGCAAAAAAAGTGTGAGCACCCCTGACCTAGAGCAAGCAGAGGACACTGAGATGCTTGCTCACCAGCAGGGTCTATTATTGGCAAAGAGTGGGCCGTACTCACAGTGCCCAGCAGAGTGTGCCACTGGCCTCAAAAGGTGTGCCTTAAAATTGGAGCAGGGGTAACAGGGGTCAATTTGACCAAGTTCAGTGGGAGCCGTACAGCCACCCACCTGGCCTTGGTCCCGGAGGGTGAGGCCCTGCAAATGCTTCTGGACCTCATTCTGACAGAGCAGACTAGTTATGTCACATTGACGGTGGGCCTGAAGCGGTGGAATTTGGCAACAGAATGGGAGACCAGCTTAGCAGTGCACCTGGGCACACTCGCCACTGTGGACATACGTTTCTTCACCCAGCGCACCTATCCACAATTAATCAAAACTGTACAGGAGGAGCTGGCACTGAACGCATTCATCCGGGCCCTCACTCCTATGTGTTGACGAAAATCCTAATGATCTGCGTCAACACATAAGGATACGCGCTCCCTGACTAAGGCCCTATCTGAAGCAGAGCCGTTGGATGCAGTCCTGACCCAATCCAAGACGCTATGTCTCCAGTCGTTGTTGAATCAGAATGGTGATGATGAGGGGATTATTTGCCAGATTCGGCAAACACCACCCTGGTCAGGGTGGCAACAGCCCAAAAAACACCTGTGGCTGGCTCACTACAAGCTTTTCCGGTGTGGCCAGGAACACCACGGCATTTCCTGACACGCCACTGCCCAGTGCTAAAACTTCTACAGGGTTCACTTTAGCTGAGAGGTAAACCAGCACTATGAGGGGGACTCCCACTCTGGTACGCCAACAAACCCCCCATTGAACCCCTGACCTGCATTGGCTGACTGGACCTTGCCTAACGACTATACATAGAATGTGTGTGTGTGTGGGGGGGTGGCTCTGTCGAACTCTTGTGGATACAGGGTCTACCATCTCCCTCATCCAACCAGGTGTGCTCCCAGGCACTAAGCACGCCCTTCCCCAGGACTGGATGGCCACGGTTGCTCAGCTCAATATAGTCACTGGCGAGCTGGCTGTCATGCAGGGTAAAATATTCTTATGTGCCTCTACAGGGGGAAGAGAAATGAACCATGAGTTCTGGCTCACTGGAATCCAGGATGGCTGGATTATGGGACTGGACCTGTTGTACCGATGGGAGGCTCGAGTTGATATGCCATTAGTGGTGTTGCATATCAGAGACACCGCAGTGGAATGGCAGCAGGAGAGCACCAGGAAGTGGGTGCACCTTACCAGGAAGTATCCCATGTCAGTATGATGCACCACACCAAACCCAGCCTTCGCCATTGACAGAGACACGCCAGGCCAAGGATGATCTCTTTGAGAAGAGCATCACTGAGCTCAGTGAGAGCTAGTGTCATGAGCTGCTGGAGCTGCTGGACGAGTTCATGAAATTTTCTCTGCCTGCGATAAGGAGTACACAAAGACTGATCTGGTGCAGCAATCTATCGACAGGGGCATAATGGCAATCATTCAGTTTTCCCCTCACTAGTAGGTATTGCTCAAATGGGAGGGCACAGAGCGGAATATTAAGGAGATGGCTGCCATAGGGGTGATTGAACCTTTCAGCAGCCCCTGATCCACCCATGCTCTCCTTTTGAGAAAGAAGGATGCCACCTGGCGCATTTGCATTGATTATGGGCCACCCCTGTATGCTCCAGGTTGTCCCCCAGGGGCACAGGCTGTAGGGTGTTAAAAGCACTGGAGAAGTCTTTTTGTGGCCAGAGATGGTTTTCAGGCCTCTCCAAACTCCTCTGATGTTGTTTTGCTGCAATTGCTCCTCCACCTTGCTTTTGTAGCCATTACTGCCCTCTCTGATCTTTCTCCTCCGCTCCTTCTGCACAGCCCTCGGCTCCTCCTTATTTCCTAACCTATAGGCCCTCTTCATCTCCTTAAGGAGAGTCTTTATATCGAGATCAATCCACGGCTTGTGCTTTGAAAAACACCATGCAGTCCTGGTGGGTACAGGGTTTTTCACAAAAAATATGAATATAATCCGTAATACACTCAGTAAGGCAGTTGATGTCCTCCAAGTAGTTCCTCCCACACAGCTCTCTCAAAACCATCCTTCGGGGCTTTTTCAGCCTCATCAGACCATCTCATCAATGTGCAGGACACAGCTGGTTGCTTGTGTACGAGAGGATATACACAGGTAGGAGATAAACCAGGTTGTGGTCAGATTTTTCCAGTGGGGGGGGTGTTGGTGATGAGGTATAAGCCTGCTTGGCATTGGTATAAAATAAGTCCAGTATTTTATTGTCTCTGGTGGTGCAAATGACGTACTAATGTAGAGTGGGCAGAGTGGAGGACGGGGGAGTGGGGTTAAGGTCCCCAGAGATAAGAACAAGGGCCTGGGGATGTTGTGCCTGTAGTCTGCTTGTAACAGAGAGGAGCAGATCATCAGCCAACTGGGCAGAATGTGAGTCCTCTAAGTTAGATGACTACTAGTCCTCTCTATTCTACATATCACAGTCTCGTGGGAAAAGCACAGTGCTTGGCCGTCGGGGGAGAATGAAGTGAGAGTACTTTCCATTCACTAGCAAATCTAGAATGTTTTTTTTTAATCAAACCTAACCCTTATCCCTATGGGAGGCTTAGCTAATTATGCCCCACTAACTATGGCTGTGGTTGGAAACGGCGCGGGCAGGATTCGAACAACCAGCTGCGTGATGCGGAGATGCGCCTTCACCCCTACGCCAACAGAGGCCCTCATTTGTCCATTTTAATGGAATATTGGGAAAGTTTAACAGCAAAAACAATTTAAGTCCAGATTATGTGACAATTTCAGCAGAGCCTACAGCTTCATATGCCATGGATATGTGAATATAGTTTGCTGAATTTGCTAGTATTTTAGGTAGACAAATGATTGGGACTTTGTCATGCAATGAGATAGCTGATATGCTCTATTTGAAGCACAGTGTTATGGTGTCAGCTGAAATAAAACTCTTAAAAAGCTATCTGGCGGTGCCTGTTTCCATTCCACATGACAATCTTGAATGAGTCTGACAGACATGTTATGTTGAAAATTCATCATCAGATGTACCCTTGTGTCACTGAAGTTGACTGTTTTACCATGACATACAAATGGGTAACATATGTGAATGTAACCTACTCAATCAACGGATCTAGTGCAGAAAAGTCAGCATATGTACATGTTAAGTGGTGTGGAAACACTAGCTGTTTTGAGGAATCCATCATTGACCCTCTAGCAGAACTACGGCCAGCCATTGTAAAGGAGTTTATAGTTGTTAATGTTGTCAATGATGATCCAGTTTCCCTGTGACCCGATTTCGGATAAGCGGTTGACAATGAATGGATGGATGGAATAGAGGGAACTTAAAGACACTATCATTGTTATGCACATGTCATGTTGGCTTCCTGTCCAATTAGAAATATTAATTCACACTTTCATCTTCTCCCATCTAAATTATTGTAACTCTCTCTACTCTTGCCTCAATCAATCTACCTTGAATTGCTTAGAGTTGGTTTTAGAATGCAGCTACTTATTCACTCGCTATATTGTGCTACGTATACAGCAGACTGGGGATCTATTGATAAACTGCAGCTTGGTTCTATCCATGACAGGGGTGTCAAACCAAATACACAGTGGGCCAAAATTTCAAACTTGAACAAAGTCATGGGCCAAATTTGAACAAATGAACCTTTTAATGTGGACCCAAACATTTTTTTTATATTGAATGTGGAACAAGCAACACTTACTAATATACAATATATAAATTAATAGTGCAGACATGTAAAATTTAATTTCCAATTAAAAAAACACATCGGCGGGCCAGCTCTAGTAGTCATTTGGTGTTGCCTCATGGGCCAAATAGAATTACACTGCGGGCCAAATTTGGCCTGCAGTCCAGAGTTTGACACCCATGATCTGTGGGTTCCTCCTTTATCCTCCTCAATTGAGGAAAAGTATTAAACTGAGTGCTGATGGATAAGCACCTGTTCAGCATCTAAGGCACCTGGAGGGTGTGACAAGATTTTACTTGCTTTTCAAATGTGTGCATAGGTTTGTGATAGAAACATGTGGAAATGTTTTCAGATGGGAATTTCATTTTCTTTTGGGGGAGCAACAGATATACTGTTACTTATGTTATTGTCCCTACTATTCAAACAGAATACGTATGATTTTTCATGTTGATCCATTTATTTGCACCTAAACTATATTTGACACTGTTCAAAATCCACTCCTTGTGATGTTAAAGCAAGCACTGCCATTGACCATGTTAGATTTATGGTTCAACACATGTTGTCTGAATATCATTGATTTCTGTCACTTAGATTTGAAATGTTATGTGGGACATTAATCTATTGACAGAGTTGAATGACTAATGGCACTCTACATTGACAGTAATATATAATAACTATAAAAACAACAACAATACTACTACTACTACTACTACTAATAACAATAATAATAACAATGGGGCAGAATGGCTCATTGGGTAGAGCAGTTGTCTGACAATAAGAAGGTTACAGGTTTGATCTCCGCACCTGCAAAGAAGCAAGTTGAGGTGTCCTTGAGTGAGACACAGTTCCCCCAACTGCTCTGCTCAGTGATAGATTGTCAACCTGTACGTGCTGTATCCTCCCTTTTGCCCAATCAGAAGTGAGATAGGCCACAATTTCCCCATGACTTGATTTCAGATAAATGGCTGACAATGGATTGATACTGATAATAATAAGTATTTCCTCTATAGAGATGTTGCATATCAATGAACACTTAGAATGTAGCTATGGCTCTGCCTATGCGGGCTATGTTCAAAGCTTCCATTACCGAAGCTGCAACTGTGGTCTCAAGGTCATAGGTGCCTCAAGGGGTTGTAACCCACAAACACCCTGGTGGACACCAGCAGTTAGGGAAGCTATCCTATTTGTGATCTTCATCGACAGGATCTCCAGGCGTAGTCGTGGAAGAGAGGGGTTGCAATTCACTGAATTTAGGATTAAATTACTGCTTTTTTCAGATGATGTGGTTCTGTTGACATCATCTGTCTCTGACATCCAACACTCACTGGATCGGTTTGCAGCTGAGTATGAAGCAGCTGGAATGAAGAGTAGTACCTCTATATCTGAGACCATGTTTTTAAGCAGGACACCAGAGAATTGTCCAATCCAAGTCAGGAGTCCTTACCCCAAGTGAGGGAGTTCAAGTATCTCGGGATCTTGTTCTCAAGTGAGGGGAAAATGGAGCATGAGTTGGACCAGAGAATTGGAGCTGCTGGAGCTGTATTGCGCTCCCTTTACCAAACCATCGTTTCCAACAGAGAGCTAAGCCAGTAGGCACAGCTTTCCATCTACCGATCAATGTTTGTGCCCACTCCCTTCTATGGCCATGACTGAAAGAACAAGATCACGGATGCAAGCAGCTGAGATGAGGATTCTTAGGAGGCTGTCTGGCGTCTCCCTTAGAGATAGGGTGAGAAGCTCACACATACGTGAGGGACTCGGAGTAGATCCGCTGGTCCTACAAATAGAAAGGAGCCAGTTGAGGTGGTTCAGGCATCTAGTACGAATGCCACCTGATCGCCTCCCCAAAAAAATGAACCCAGCCTATTGTTGTGCGGTATCGATGAAAGGGGGGGCACTCCCACTGGTTTTTTTAAAGGCTTTTTTTCTTTGGCTCTGGGTCAAGTTGAAATTTCTTTGTAGGTGGCAAAACTTAGGAGAAGCTGCTTAATATCTGCTACTTTTTGGACAAGTAAGCTTAGATGAGGTCAGTCAAGTGTGCAACGGCGCTTAGAAATATAAGTGGCATTACAGATTCCTGATTTTTATCATACATGCGTACCAGATATATGTGCCCCTGATCTTCGAGAATCCAGAGATAGCAGTGGAAGATGAATCAGCTCTCACAGAGGATGAGGAAAAGAATGGTGAGCAGACATGTTCAAAGTAATACACAAAGAGCCACTGTGGGTCCAGGTCTTTGTTCCAACCAAACACTTACACACCTGGATCTATCAGTCAACCAATCGTCCATGGTAAGGACCTTGATTAATTGACTCAACCGTATATCTTCTACTAATCAAGGTGAAGATGACTGGCTGAGGTGCAGGGACATGCTTCCTGGAGGAAAGTGGGAGTGTAACTTTCATACAGTCTTGCTAGTCCTTGGCTAATGGGTTGTACCCTTTAGCCAGTTGGTTAGCATCCTTCCCTCTGATGCGAATGAACCAGGATTGGTTCCCAGCTGTCCCCCGAGTTTGCTACGACATTTTCAGTCAAAGCAGTAACCGCAAACAAAGCTGAGATCTACCTCAAGGACTGGTATCATCCATATGGACTGGCTAGTCCAAAAAGATGATACCACATTCAAAACAGATGTATATGGTAGGGTGTATTACTTCAACACAGTAGAGGACGAAAAGGCAGAGGAGGTGTGTGGTTGCATAACGGATACCAACTAGCATGGGCTAGCTGGCGGCATCCTCACTCCCCCAAAATCCTCACTCCCATCTGGGTTACGGTACCAGTGTAGCAGAGATCGTATTCATTGGTCACAGGTCTCAAACCTGCCACCTAGTCAACTACGAAACACCCACAACATGGGGATGAATGGTCTAATCACTGAGTTAAAAGCCCAGACTGTAAACTCAGTGGGTAGAAGCATTCTTAACACTAGGGGTGTCATGATTTTACCACATACTACCAACGGCTAGTCCATGCTAGTTGGCATCCATTACACTCATGGGGTGTGTGGATTTTACTGCTACCAGCTAGCCCATGCTAGTTGGCATCTGTTACAGCAGTCATGACATTCAACCCTGGCATGGAATACTTGGTCATTACAGCTTAGATCATGTTCCAAACTTATAAAAGGTGGTTGAAAGGATGTCGATAAATGGGAAACATGACCAATCGAATTGAAACTGTGAAATATGCACGCAGAGTAAGTTCACAAAAAGCAGAAATAGACAGGCAGATGCTAAATCTACAGCCGTAGTAGAGCATGTACCAGGGCCACCCCAAGATTGTCAAAAGCCACTAGGACAAGATTCATCATATGTGAAATATGGATGGATGGACAGATGGATGAGAATCCTTAACAGGGGTGGTAAGAGCACTAGATAACAGTCCAGGCATCCTAGTCTGGACCACCACGTTGGCACCGATTACACGTCTCCCAGCTTTGTCCAAGGTCACATACATAGAAAATGAGAAAAAAAGGAAACATTGAGAAAGCAAACATTCAGCAAGAGAAACTAGATGAGAGCACATGTTACATTAGTCAATACCATATACTCTAACTAAATTGGCAGGGAACAGAACTTGGTAAACTATTTGAGACAGAAACCCACTCGCCATGCAGTACAGGTTGTGAATCACATAATGTAAAATCACTATTTGTAAGTCAAGGCAAAAAGATAACTAAGCTAAGTTGAAATTTAAAGGAATCGAGATATGGTTGTTGTCTGATGGGAGCAGGCAGGTTATTCCACAAGAATAAGGCCTGAAAAGAAAAGTTCCCTCCACCACCTTATTTCCTTTTTATTTCAGGCACAAAGAGGAGTCCCGTATTTTGAGAGCAGACAGCCCAATGTTTGGTATATAGATATTAGACTGGTATGATCGGTCGAGTCCATTCAGGATTTTAAAAGTTAGTAGATGCACCATGAAATCAAATCTAACATTTATGGGAAGCCAATGAAGGGAGGCAAAAGGTGGTGTAATATGGTCAAATTTTCTAGTTTTACTTCAAATTCTATCAGCGGAATTTTGAAATCCCTGAGCTATACCGCCCCCTAAGCATATATATCCATCCATCCATCCATCCATCGTCAACCGCTTGTCCGGTGTCGGGTCACGGAGGTATATAATGATAATAACAATTTAAAAAATAAAATAAGGATTCCCTTATCAGTCCCGCAAGGGGAAATTAGGATTTCTCTGCATTTTTGACCCAACGTATTTCATAGGAGCAGTGAGCTGCCAACATATGGCACTCGGGGAGCAATTACGGGTTAAATGTCTTGCTTAAGGACAACTCAACATGCTATATGCAGGACCGGGGATCAGATCTGCAACCTTCTGTATGCCAGGTGACCGCTCTACCCATTGAGCTATGCCGCCCACAATACTGCTAGCACGTTGCAGACCTGAAAAGATAACATTACAGAAATCATGTCTGGATGTAACAAATGCATGTATTAGTGTCTGCATCAGCCATAGACAGGCAGTATCAAACTTTAGCAATGTTATACAAGTGAAAAAAGGCAATCTTACTGATTTCTTTAAAATGCTTATCAAAAGAAAGGATGGGTAAAAATAAGGGTTTTGTAGACATAGAAGCAGATTTTGGGAACAGCAATAATACAGCTGACTCAATTTCATATAAATTATTAGCCTTTGAAATTCTGAAAAGGGGACCAATGTGATTTAAGCCTTTACTCCATGCATGGAGGATGTGATTGTTGTGTTCTTTGGTCCCTTCAGTCCTCACATACTGTGAAGTGAGAATTCCTGTTTAAGGGGAAAAGTAATGGTTTGGGGGGGGGATGTTAGGAACATTAGTTAGTTCACCGGGCTTGAAGGTCAGAGAGCTTTGCCAGTGCACAAAAAGTTATGTGGTCATTTTTTTCCTCCTAATAGAATTAGGAGGCCATCTGTTTTCTTGTAGTGTGCCAGCCCGGAACCCTTGCTAATTATGTTATAATATCCCATTCAACGGTAGGTGCCTTTTTAATATTCCCCTGGCAAACAGTCCAGGGGCGGACTCTAATAAAAGCAGGTGGCTTGAGACGAAGACACAGGGAAAAGACACTCTGATGTTCTGTTATAATGAAGTAACACTGCTGCTGAAAGTGTATATCCTGGTAAATATGCTGAGAGACTCAGACATGTTGCCAGGCGACTGCAGCCCTGAAGTGTGTGTGTGTGTGTGTGTGTGTGTGTGTGTGTGTGTGTTTCTGCACTGAAAGGCAGCTGGAAAAAGTAAGGATATGGCCGAGCCAAAAGGCTAGAGTTAGGCTCTTTTAGTCTAAAGAAAGATTGTTGTTGTTGGGCTGTCACAACAAAGACTATATCACAAAAACATTTAATCAGTTCCATTGGACACAGATGAACTGATCATTTAGTCCAACCTGATGGCAGGTATTTCTATGTCTTGATGTTAGCTAAGCAGTCCAGGTAAGGGAATCACAAAAAAGCTGAATCGGTTCAACTGAATCAGAAGTTTATTGAGAAATGTTTTGTCACTCTAACCGGTGACATCTTCAATCTGAGAAGAATGCAAGCATCCCCTCCCCTTTATAAACAGTACATTAATACCACACAACAATATGCTGGGTTCATATGTAGGCTGGGTAATCTACTGCACATTCAGTGGCAATGAGCACCATTCACAAAGGATTGGGGAATATTTGCAATCACAGTATTGAAAGACACTGACAGATGTAATCTCAGGCCACCACCCTAATTCAAAACGATGACCGTTCCCTCTTTACATACTAGGCACCTTTGTATAAGCATAGGTAATCCTATGCTTATATAAAATACAGCTGTACAATGCCCTGTTGCAGCTCCCCATCTTCTCCACTTTAGCTTGTGAGGAACACAAGCTTCAGGCAGCGCTGCTTTGCTACGGAGCACTAACAACTGATCCATACTGTAAACCTGGGGTGGCCAAAGTGATCCTGAAAGAGCAGCTGTGGGTTCAGGTCTTTGATCTGACCAAACACTCACACACCTGATACTATTATTCAACCAATTTTGTTTTCTAAGGACTTTGATCGATATACTTAAATGTGTATTTTCTATTAATCAAGGCCCTTAGCAAAGACAATTGGTTGACTAATAGAATCAGGTGTGGAACTGCTTGGTTGGAACGAAGACTTACACCCAAAGTTGCTCTTTCTGGATCACTTTGGCCACCCCTAATGTAAAAAATAGGGTCATGGCTTCACACAGAGTCCCTGTACATGATTGTAAACTGTAAAAAAAGAAAGAAAGACCAAAGCTAACACTGTCACTGATCTCCATAATTCACAGGAAAAGTCCAACTCTGGTATCAAATGCTGGACATGACAACAAACTATGTGTGTGTATATATATCATGTTGTACATCATATATGTACAACAATACATATTGTATTGTTGTACTGACGTTCATCTTCAGCTGTGCTCAAAGATCTTCTCAGCTGAGCTATCATTACACTGATCTAAAAAAAATGGTTCCACTAGAGTCATCTTGCGCCTTTCAGACAGAAAGAATGATCCAGTTATCACTGTATATTACACTTGCATGGTCTAGTGAGAATCAGCTCATTTCAGATTCATTTTAAGATTCATCATAACAGCTACTTAGTGTTTGGTGGCAGTTCCCTGTTAGTATTTCCCAGGAAGGTAAAGATTCTTGCCTGGAGGATTACAAGGCAAGCTATCTTTTCTCTGTCATTTGAAAGTATCCATCCCTCTCTGTCCGAGAGCAGAAACATTTGGAATGTGAAAAAAGCCTGACCTATCCTCTGTTTGGTTGTGGTTTGTATCACCATAAGCAGCAGATGTAAGAGACTAAATGACCTTCAAGAAATTATGGAAAGGTACAATTACGAATTTAGAATTTAGAATTTAGGGCCTAATGCCAATGGTGTGTTTCCAATCCAGCCCCTAGTGCTTCCCTGAAATCCTACCACAATCACTGTTTTTACCCTTTCAATGCTGAGGTTGCCATTCTTTGGGCCTGTTTGTACCTTGTAAATGTCTCTGGAGTGTCTTGAAATAAATGATCCCGACAGGCCTCCATCTTCAGTCAGACAGCCTCCCTAACTGCTGGTGTCCACCAGGGTTGTCCTGGGCTACCGCTCTTTAGACACCTATGACCTTGATACCACTTCTTGCTCATAGTAGCAGCTTAAGCAATGGAAGCTTTGAAGATAGCCCACTGGTTCAAAGTCCCCAAACTCCAAAAGGGATGCCAGAAAAGCCCTGCAGTAGGTGGGAGTTGAAGGTCCTCCTGACAGAGGCTTCCTCTAGGTTTTCCCAGTTCATCTGCACTATACGTTTGGGTGTACCAGGTTTGTCTTGAGGCTTCCATCTCCACTGGACCCAAATCACCACCAGGTGGTTTTCCACTGACACCCCCATTCCTCACTTCACCCAAGTGTCCAAAATATGTGACATTAAATCATATATGTTAGCAAAATCTCTCATTGACCTTCACCCACAGGTGCTCTAGTAACATTTACACTTATGAGCATCATTATGTTTGAACATGGTGTTTGTTATGGCCAATCCATGTCTAGCACAGCATGCCAACAATAAAGCACCACTCAGGTTCACATCAGGGAGGCCGTTCATCCCAATCACGCACCTCCAAGTGTCTCCATCATTTCCCAGATTAGCATTGGAATCTCCCAGTAAAATGACATAGTCCCTTACAGGAGCCCCATGCTGGACTCCATTCAGGGTCTCCATGAAGCCTGAATACTCTGAAGCACTGTTTGGTGTATAAGCACAGACAACAGTCAAAGCGCCCCCCGCTCATAATTCTAAAGTGTAGGGAAGCAACCCTCTCATTAACTTGGTTAAACGTCAATATTGTGGCACTCAACGGGCGATTTATGACAATTCCCACACCTCCCTAGCATCTCTCACCTTGGGCAACTCCAAAGAAGAATAAAGTCCAAATCCTCTGTAGCGCTGTGGTTCCTAATCCCCTGATACATCATATCTTGAACGTGGAAAAATGCACAGATTTTTGTGATTCCCTTCCCTGGATGATTGAGCATGCATTAAGACGTTTGGACCCACTTCGGCGAGGACTGCCTTCTCAGACTGAAGATGTCACCTGTTTGAGTGCGAAAAATTTCTGAATAAACTTCTGATCCAGTTGAACCGATCCACCTCTTTTTGTGATTCCCTTCCCTGGATTATTGAGCACGCATCAAGGCAGTATGACAATACAGCTCAGGAAAAAAAGAAGAAGAGTCAGACACAATTGATGTTACAAATTAAAAAAATATTCCCCTTAGAGATCAAAATAGATGAATAAATCAGCTAAAGGTAAAGGTATAATCAGAAACCAATAAATAACGAGTCATATTTATATGACTCGTTATTTTTTATGGATGGACTTACATATACATATAGTCTCTTCTGGAGGATGTGCCATGGTGGCCTGAACAGAATGAGTATGCCTTAACTTTATAATTATGGAGAGCTCAGAGATCCACTACATTCAGATCAGTCAGGAATGATCTTCGAGATAAAGATGAGAGGGTTAGTGTGCAAGAAAGGGTGTTGTTTGACCTGTCCCATTCTGGGCATAGAGTTACATTACAATCATCTCCTATAATACTATGACAGTCATGGTGTTTCAATAAACAAATTTCAGATGGATAGTAAAAACCTTTATCTTGAATGTCAGGTGCATAGATGTTGGCAACTAGAGCCTTGGCATAACGTACATAAATTTGCCATTATGATGATTGCTATTATTCACCACTACACATGGTAGTTTTCCATCAGCAATAATTAATACACCCTTTCTTTTGGAGGATGCACAGGAGTGAGCTATTACTTTGTAGTATTTGTTTCGATACCGCTGTGCATTGTTAAGTTAGGTGAGTTTCCTGAATTAACGCTATAGAGACCTGCTTACGGCGGAGAGATTGTGCGCTTAATAGGATCATTTAATCTTCTAACATTCCAGCTTAAAACGTTTAAGTTGGCCATTTAGACACTAAGATATTTGAGATGCTGAAAATATCCCCAAAAACCTAAAAGAAAACATAAATAGGGGAATGCATGTCATAAGATCTTTTCTTCATACACTACCAAGAAAAGAAAAAAAAGCATATTAAATGATGCATATAAACTAAACAGGCAACCCGCCAGGATCCCACAGAACCAAAGGATTGCGATGCATACTTGTCATCCATTCCAGTGGAGTGGGTAAATGAGGCAGTCCTCATCAACAACCCTTATCGAATGTGAATGGTGATCCTCCAAGTAAACAAACTACAGGGATTCATTGCATAAGATAGGGCTGCATTAGGTAGCTTGAGCACATATAACTCCACCCTTACTGACAAATCTGTCAGCAATCCTTTTCAGGGCCCCTACCACTCTATCCAGGGTACCCTCGATCCCAGGTCCAACAGAAAGCATGTCGAGGTGTTCTTAAGCAAAATACTGAATCCCTAACAGGTTTGCGGGTGCCAAACGGTTGCTGCTCCGACACAATAGAATGGGTCAAATGCAAAGAATTCTCCATATGGGAGTGAGAGGGACAAATCATTATTTTTCTGGGCCGGTACTGCATCAAGTGCAATATTGCTACTACTTTCTATCTAGCATTTAATCCATCGGCTCCCTGTAAATTAAGTATTCAGATTGTGTAACTGAAACAAACACCTTCAATAATTACAACTGTACAGCTTAAAATAAAGGGAACAGCATTATACGTAATCAAATATACCAGATCTGCAATTTAAATGGCTGTCTTTCAAACTTTCCATTCTTGTCTTTTAATTTAGTCCCATTTAGCCTCCATATGAGAAGCAAGCTTGACAGAAAGAGGACTTAGTTTTTAAGCATAGCATTAGAAATTACATGAAATGTAGCCACATGTCATCAATGCTGATAGCATGAAAATACGTAGAACCTTCAAAAGATTTACCAAAACTATATTATTTAAGAAATGAGTTATAAAATCTAATAAATACTTCTCCAGGGAACCATCACCTTATTGTGGTGGAAGAGTTTGTGTGTCCCTGTGATCCTGAGAGTTATGTTGTCTAGAGTCTAGTGCTCTAGACTGGGTGCTTGCAGTCTGCTTAGACTGAAGAAGTCACCTGGTGAGCGACGAAATGTTTCTGAATGAACTTCTGATCCAGTTGAACCGATTCACCTCCTTTTGTCACTATATTCCAGTTTGCCCATTTGGACAAGAGGGTTGCCTCCCTACACCTTAGCGGTATGGAAGGAAGGACTCTGACTGTTGTCCATACCTATGCAACAAACAGTTGTTCTAAGTATTTGGCCTTCTTGGAGACCCTAGATGGACTCCCAAATGGGAGTCTTGTAGGGGACTCCGTTATTTTACTGGAAGATTGCAATGCACATGTGGGCAAAGATGGACACACATGGAGGGATGTGATTAGTAGGAACAAATCTGAGCAAAAGCAATGCTTTATTACTGGACTACTGTGATAGTCATGTATTGTCCATAAAGAACACTATGTTCTGTTGGAATAATACAGATTACACTCATTTTCAGTGGCATAGGTGACCACATGTTGAAGTTTTTTATTGTCTCGCCGGCAGCGTAAGGTTAGCAAACAGGATGTGCTGGCGGGGGCGGGTGGAAATAAAAAAAAGGAAGTGGTTGCAGTGATGAGGAGTCGTGGCTCAAGTGTGAATCCCCACGAGGTCACGACCCAGGTCTGACTGCTGTAAACAACACAACTGAGGTCTTAGTCCCACCCACCCCAGGATGGAGTCAGAATCACACAAGGAGGAGACGGACGGAAACCGCGGGGAACTGACCAGAAGACAACGCAGAAGATTTATGTTTTCTCTAGAACTGTATACAAATACTGGATCAGGGCCAGATAGGTTATCAGACTGTGGACTGACTCGGTTAGAGCTAGACACACTCTAATCTAGAATTCTGTAACTGCTTATTGTTGCCTTAAAAAAGATTCACTAAACTCTGTCGTGGGCTTGGTCTTATTCATATTTGATTGCTTAAACATTCAATTGAACAGCACAACTCACCCACCAGAGCTGAGAGACTCATCTCCCAACAGGACCGGGAAACTTCTCCTAAGTTCAAATATAAGGATGCGCATAAGTGCACATGGTACCAACATGCTGTAGGTCAATAAGATACGATCAGAGAGAAGATAATATATTCCTTGACAAGTCCCACATGTGGATATATGCGATGTTACAGCAGCGAAGGGGAAAGCAAATACAGTTATGGTTAAAATCTAGACCCCCCCCGAAAATAGGATAAATATAAACATGGGGAAATATTACAGAGTATGAACAGTATATGCAGTATAAAGACAAAAACAGACATAGCATCTAAATTCACAAAATTGCAAACAGGGAATATTTATATTGTACAGTGGAATTATAATATGCCTGATTGAAAAAAAGGTATGAAACTTATGTCATTAGTTAAGATGAGATAAGATATGATATTACTTCATTAATCCCACAAAAGATAATTTCAGTATTATAGTAGCAAGTAGAAAGCAGAAGAGAGGCAGGAAAAAAATCCATTGGCAGCCCGAGTGACATACAGATAACGTATTGCAGATTGAAATAAAATATTGAAAAACTGAGACATAATAAATCCAGGTGTTAGTCTTGAGATGTTTTTGGTTTATTGGGAGAGCAGTGCTTTTGATAGTCTGACTGCTGCAGGAAGGAAAGACTTGCGATGAAGCTCCTTCAAAAACTTTTGATACAGCAATCTGTCATTGAAGGAGATCTCCAGTGCAGCAAGGGAGTGCTGCATGAGATAGGATCCATTATCTATAATGGATGATAGCTTGGCCGTCATCCTCCTTTCTCCGACTACCTCCACAGGGTTGAGGGGTTGTCCCAGGACAGAGCTGGGTTTCCTGACCAGTTCATTGAGTCTCTTCCTATCTGCAGATGAGATGCAGATAGGAGATGTATTGAGAAGTTAATACTAGTTGGGTTCAACCCAAGCCCTCTCTGTATAATGTGGGGTAACCGGGAAGGACCTGAATGTTCCTAGAGATACAGTTTGAAGTACAGTTAGAACATTTAAAGTTAAAGGAAAAGTGGCTACACTACCTGGATGTGGCAGAAAGAGGCTGCCACTAGAATTCTGAGGAGGCAAGTACCAAGAAACCCTTGACTGACTGCAAAAGACCTGCAGCAAGACTTGGTTGTAGCAGGCACTGAGGTTTCATTTTCCACAGTAAAACACAAACTAAATGCTGAAGGGTCCCATGCCCTAACTCCAAGATGTACATCACTACTGAACCAAAGGCAAAGGAAAGATCCGCTCCAATTTGCTCTGAACTATATAAACAAGCCTAAAAGGTTTTGGGACTCTGTTCTGTGGAGCGATTAAATAAAAAGGAATTTTTGGGACTTTTTGGGCGATCTCCCCACCCCACCCCTGTTCCGTGGAAACATCTTCTTGCATGAAATACAAAAACATAGTTTGCTACTCTAGCAGGGTTAGAGGGGACAAAGGCAAATTGTTTTATCAGTTACCTAAAGTGATGCAAAAGTTATTTCTGAAGAAAGAAGAATTTTTTGGCAGGCAGGCATCAACAGTGCAGAATTAAAAGAAGATAAAGCAATAAAATATGAACATATCCACAGATCAGTTTCAGGTAAACCTTCAGGACTTTATAAAGAACAAAATGTCAAATCGACACCATCAATAAAGCTCGGTTACAGTAAGTTCATGATGCTAAAAAGCAGGAATTTACAAAATTTACAGGATACAAAGCAGCAGGATATTCAGGATGATTGGTTAACTAGTTATTTCTGGATATAGTGTATGGATCAATAACATCAACTAATTTTAACTTCTGAATATATCTCTCCACCGCATTTACTTCTTGATTTGAAGGGTAGTTTTTTACACTAACCATTTTCAGTGTATTGTCAAAGGCAATCACCTAGGGCAACATCAGTAAAACAGGTGGGAAAGCTGTGGTTTGCATGCAGTCAGACCAAGGTTCTTATGAGATTTTTTTGGGGAAAACTGTTGCCAAAATGTATTAATCTAAGTAAGTAAGGCTATAAATCAAGATATGATTCAATTTTTTTTTTAACTTTCAGCAACAACGTTTTCAAAAACCCAGCTGTTAGGACATAAGCAACTAGTTGCTATATGTATCTATAGTTGTCGGTTGTGATCTATCATGGCAGCTAAAAACCTGTCCTCTGACCAATGGAAATAATCTATAGAAAGTGTCCATGTAGTCTCACCAATGAGTGACCACTATGTTGGAGGTATGGATCCATCCATCCATCTGTTGGGAACTGGGATCGAACCTGCAACCTTCCGATTGCCAGACGACCGCTCTACCCACTGAGCTATGCCACCCCTATCTGGAAATGTTAGTATATAGGGCTTTTCACTTTGACGATACTCAAAGTGCTTTACAAGGAATGCATCACATCTGCCAAGATATGTGGTGGAATACAAATCCACAATGCCTGATTCCTAGGTGTGCACTCTACCTTCTCTGAGCCATTGCAGCTCCAAGGTATGGATGGGGACTTGTTCTTAGATAGTGCTTTTCTAGTCTAGCAACCACTCAAAGCACTTTACGAAAAATGCCTCATATTTACTGAGCCCTGCAATGGGATACATTCCCACTGCACTGACTGGAAGGCACACCAATGCCAAGTCACCATGGTATGAATAGCCAAGACATTTGTCACTCTCATTAACTCTCTTACATTTGTAGAGGAAAGTAAGAAAAATGGTGAATTAATGTCATCTGTACTGGTACCATAGCAATCAAAATTGAGAAACGCATCTAGAATATTGCAGATTACCCAAGATCAAGGGAAAAACCTTGAAATTGAGGAATTACAGTGGCTATAGCCTTCCATGCTGAATCAAAACTAACAATGAAAAAAAAGGATAAAATTAGGCTTTAATCAATTTATCTAGTGCCAGACAATTAGAAGTCTTGTAATGTAATTTCTTAAACAATATCAATTTCTCATTGTAGTCCTGGGAAAGAATCCAGAGA
Organism: Regalecus glesne; assembly: GCA_900302585.1. Lineage (NCBI taxonomy): Eukaryota > Metazoa > Chordata > Actinopteri > Lampriformes > Regalecidae > Regalecus > Regalecus glesne. Next base: position 19,370 of record OMLC01036884.1, read on the forward strand.
AGACACCAGGAAGTAATGATAATACTAGAGTCAGGCCAAGGCCTAAATACATTAATAGGCCTAAATTGTATCATTTTTTTGGACTTTATTTGTATTTTAAGCAATAAATTACCTTATCAGGTTATTATTCATTTCATTTTACATATTCATATATTTTAATACTTCTTTACATTTTATTTCATTTTTGCAGGCAAGAAAGCGGAGCTTGACCAAAGATGAATTAATATGTATTCTGTACAACTTTATACAGACCGGGTTTTTATTCATCCTGAACAGCCCCCCACTTCATTTTTCTATTTCTTGGATTACCTTTGGATCGCTGTCTTGGACTTCCCTATTTCTCTCAATTGGATTTACCCCTCTACATTAACTTGCTCCTTCTTATTGGACTTCTTGTCATGTCATCATTACCCTGTGATCGTGGTAGGATCTAGACTTTGCACTTTGCAAAAAATGAAGAATGAAATATTCCCGCTTCATTTTCCCTTCTTTTATTATTTTCTCTGAGTTCAGTCCTTTATTTCGTTATTTTGTTTAAGTGAGATCTC
>OMLC01036887.1:0-11296 GCA_900302585.1 Regalecus glesne
ATGGGGCGGAAAATTGGAGTGTGGGTGTGAAAGAATTGAATAAACTAGTTTCGACAGAGAGGAAGATGCTGAGGATGATGTGTGGAGTTACATTGAGGGACAGGATTAGCAGCTCGGAGGTTGCAGAAAGGGTGGGTGTAGAGTCGATAGAAGAGTGGTTAAGGAGACAGCGTTTGAGGTGGTTTGGGCATGTGTTGAGAAGAGGTGAGGATACAGAAGTGGGTAGAGTCTTAACAATGGAAGTGGCAGGAACGCGAGGGAGGGGACGACCAGCGAGGCGATGGAAGGATGTGGTTGAGAATGACATGAGGGTGATGGGGTTGGAGAAGGGGATGGCAAGCGATAGAGAGACTTGGAGGAGACGAATCCATGGACCGGTCAACCCCCGCTAGCGGGGAAAACGGCCGGAATACAAATCCTGTTTGTTGTGTTGTTGTTAAACTAGATTCTAATCAATTTAATTTCAGTTCAAAATGACTCCCATCTTTTCTATTGTGTATTCACTGATTTTTCCTTTCTGTAGTCAACCCTCCAGATGAGCAGCTCTTCAGTATCATGGAGTCTATCTGTGCTCTGGTTGATTCCATCCCTGAGCATGAGCTGATAGCCTTATCTGGTGGAACTGAGCTTTTATTGAAGAGGGCTCTGAGGTTTGTACTTTTTAATTAAACCAATGAATAACTTGCCCACAGTTGATTACATTTAATTTTTTTTTACTTCCTTTTTGCACTCAGGAAGAGGATTCTTGCAAATGGCAGCATCCCATCATTTAAGATACAGCAGCCAGACAGTACTATGATCTTGGAACCCAACTTTAAAGAGAAACCTTCATTTTATTCCGACAGCTCCACTGTCATGTCATCTACTACTGGCCTTCCTGCCAGTGTTACCCCCAAGAGACCTTCAGGCAAAAGAACCTCGATCATAACTGTGGACTATGATGGCTCTGCGTTTGAAGACTCTGACATCATTGCTGTCACCCACACTCCTTCTACCTATTGTAGACCCAGCAGTGTCACTGATTCTGTTGTCTCTGAAGACAAGAGATTTGTCAAAGGTCAGAGTATTGGTCAATCCCCTTCAATTTATAGCCCCAAAAACTTAACCTGTGGTCTTCTGAAGAGTACGACTGCTGTGGTGGATGGCTCAGATCTCTTCTATTCACCTGGGGAGTCAGAGGCAGCTCTGCAAAGAAACAGTAGCACAAAAAAACCCCTAATAAGAACCAAGGCCACTACTGGAAATGAAGAACCAGATGATTTTTACATGGATGACTTTGATATAGATGATTTGAATGAAACTGACATCTCTGATTATTTTGATGAACCCCCAAGCTCATTGGTGTCCAGGCAGAACTCCAGCACAATGAATAAAACCGTCAGAGAGGGAGAGGAAAACAAATTCCAACAGGGGAGAAAAATAATCCCTGCCTCTGCGCCTCTGTCTGCTAAGAAATACTCCCCAGGCAAGTAATCTGTAAAATAATTTCTTATTTTTATTTAAACAAAATGTTCTATCAATTTTGTTATGTTATCTGCTTGGTGCTGTGCTTGGACTGCTTTATCTACCTTATATCTATATGTTTTACCTTGAAGAACCCAGCTATAGAAACCCTGCCCATGATCGTTTTAGAGGGTTCAACTTCCCCCACTCAGCAGAAATGATGAAGATCTTTCATAAGCGTTTTGGACTTCATCAGTTCAGGTTCAACCAATTAGAGGCCATTAATGCTGCACTGTTGGGAGAAGACACATTTATTTTGATGCCTACAGGTTAGTAATAAATTCACACTACACATCCATTTGTGCAGACTGTATAAATAATGGCCACAGACAACCAGCAACCTGACTCCACCGTGCTCACCATTCCAAATGTATTGCATACCTTTAAGACAACCAGACAAACTTGAAATAGCTGTTTCACATTAACAATATTAGTGTAACTCAGAGAATTGCTGAATTATAGATGGATTAATTATCAACTGATATACAAGTTTCCCTGAGTCTTGCTTTGGCACTTCTTGGCTAACTGAAGTGCATGTCAAATTTATTGCAAGCTAAGGAAGCTTTCATACTAGGGACCCGGGCCCAGATTCAAGTATACTTGACCCAAAAGTATAGTTCGTTTGAGTAGTGTGAACACTTTATACCATACCTGCACCCAAGTTCCCTTGAAAGGTCGAACTTAAGTATGATTCATGTGTACTTGGGTATGGTTCACATCAAGTGTGAACCAAAACACCCGAAATTTACTGTTATGTGACGAAATTATTTTTCCGAGCTGCCAGGTCTCTCTCCTCTGAAATCTCTCCATATGTATGCAATGTGCTTATTTCGTGTACAGATATGCAAGTGCACCAAGTCTGAGATGGACCTGTTGTTTGTTTATAGAGTGTGTGCTTTTCATAAATCACTCGTTTAGATTATTAAGATTTACGTCACTTCAACATATTTTCTGAGTGATCAAAACAGCAAGTGGTCAATAGAATAGAAAAGCGCTATAAAAATGTGTCCATTTGCCATTTAGGGAGGTGACAGCTAAAGTGATGTCTGAATCTCTTCTGTTTTTCAGGTGGGGGTAAAAGTCTATGCTACCAGCTGCCTGCTTGCGTGTCTCCCGGAGTCACTGTAGTGATTTCCCCTCTCAAATCACTAATTGTAGACCAGGTCCAGAAGCTCACAACACTAGATGTAAGTATTGTCATTGCCACTCTTCTGTCTGATCCGAGCTGAATGTGTATCTCTCAAAGAAAATTAGTGCAAGTTTATGTTTGTGTAACTGAGATAAATTTGTGATAATGGACTATAAAAAACTTGACTCTTGTTTCGCAATCTCTTACTTCTAGATTCCAGCTACAAGTCTTTCTGGTGAAAAAAGTGACATGGAAGCTGGGAGGGTCTATATGCAACTCTCAAAGAAAGAACCCATCATCAAGCTGCTCTATGTTACTCCTGAAAAGGTTAGAGATGTGTAGTTGATTACTGTAACCATTATCGAAAACAATTGTCAATCGGTCCCAAGATGATTTTTCTTATTTTTATCTAGTTTTTATACCCCATGATGACTGCAGTTTTAAGCCAAGCTGAGTTCAGTTTTTAAGATGGACCAAAATCTAAAATAATCTTCTCTTTTAGGTGAGTGCCAGCAACAAGCTGATCTCTGCCCTTCAGAACCTGTATGATCGAGGTCTTTTAGCCCGCTTTGTCATTGATGAGGCCCACTGTGTTAGTCAGGTGTGTTTCAGCTCTTGATACAGGATTAACTGGTAGCAAATGTGGCAAACCTCTTTTTGACCAAGTGATACTGAAAATTTCTGATCAATTTCAGTGGGGCCATGACTTCCGTCCTGACTTCAAGAAGTTGCATGAGCTGCGTAAGAAGTTTCCCAAAGTTCCCATCATGGCACTAACAGCCACTGCCACTCCACGAGTACGGACGGACATCCTCAACCAGCTGCGGATGACACAGCCACAGGTGTACGTCTTCTGAGTTGGACTCTTATGTGGGTTTTTGACAGCCACATTGGTCTCTTGGTGTCTGCAAAATTAAAAAAAACAGGCAGTTGCTATCAATCTTTTCTTTTTTATTATTTAGGTTTACCATGAGTTTCAATCGAATTAACCTCAAATACGCTGTGCTCCCCAAGAAACCCAAGAAGGTGGATGAAGATTGCATTAACTGGATCAAGAAAAATTATCCACGTAAGTTATGTTGCATAGCAGGGTCAAAATATTACTAATCCTCAGGCCAATTTTCAGAAAATGACAATAAATTTCTGCCCTGGGCCTCAGGTGGTGTAGGGGGTTAAGGCAATGTTTAGCCCATCTCTGTGTCATGTTTGAATCCCAGCTGCGCCGTTTCCAACCACCGCCGAAGATCCATATTTAATGGGGGATAATTGGCTAAGCCTCACATGGGTATAAGGGTTAGGTTGGATAAAGGATTCTAGGTTCCCTAGTGTTCCCCCTCAGGGTCGTCCGGGTGCTCACAGTTAAGTAAACTGAAAGTACTCTGCTTCGTTCGGCGACGGCCAAGCATTGTGCTTTCTTCGTGAGACTATGATGTGTAAGATGGCAAGGGCTAGTTGTCATGTTACTTGGAGAAGAAAAATGTTTCGGCTTCCTCCTTCCTATCAACCCTCTAGAGGGGCATCAAAGCTACATAGCCATAGTAAACTCGGAGAATTCGCATGGGGGGGATACAAAAATAAATACATGTCTGTCGATATGTTGCAGGTGACTCTGGCATTATTTACTGCCTGTCTCGCAATGAATGCGATTCTATGGCTGAAAGTCTACAGAGAGCAGGATTATCGGCTCTCTCCTATCATGCAGGCCTTGGTGATAGCGAGAGAGAATTTGTGCAGAGTAAGTGGATCACTCAGGATGGCTGTCAGGTAAGTTTACCTCTAATTCATTGAAGTTTCAGAAGGACTACAGATAAATGATAATTTTTATTATCTTATATTCACGTGACAATGATTATTGGTTAAAGTCTAAACCATGTCAATATGTTATAACCCATTAAAAAAACACACACATACCATCTGACTGTTGTGCTGTTTTCTTCCAGGTTATTTGTGCTACTATAGCTTTTGGCATGGGGATTGATAAGCCTGATGTGCGGTATGTGATCCATGCCACTCTCCCTAAATCAGTGGAGGGTTACTACCAGGAATCGGGGCGAGCTGGCAGAGATGGAGAAATTTCCCACTGCATCCTCTTTTACTCCTACACTGATGTCATTCGCATTAAGAGGATCATTAGCAGTATGTAACTAAAAGAGGGGGAAAAAAACCCTTTAATAATCCTTTTGGCTGTCTCATCTTTTTAAATTCATATGATTTACTTAGACCACAGCCCATGAGATGGCTCAAAACACATTTCATTTACATATGAAACTTAATGCAATTGTGGAAGTAAAGAGATTAATGTGTTTGTTCACTTTTTAAAAAAATATTTTATTTTTAACTGTTGCAGTGGACAAAGATGGCAACAAAGACACCAGAGCAACTCATTACAACAACCTCCACAGCATGGTGTATTTCTGTGAGAACATAATGGACTGCAGGAGGATTCAGCTGCTTGGCTACTTTGGAGAGCGTAACTTCAGTGCTAGCTTCTGTAAAGACCACCCTGATGTCATTTGTGACAACTGCGCAAAGCCCAGTGTAGGAGACCTTTATTTTTGCTTTGATTTGAATTGCAGAATCCTTTCTGCTTGAATCAGTGCAATCATATATTTATATTCGTCTTTCTGCAGCAATACAAGCTGAGAAATGTGACTGAAGATGTGAAAAAGATTGTGCAGTTCGTCCAGGTACATTGTGAAAAAGTAGGAGCCAGATTCAGCAAGTCTTCTCAGCAGATCCGACTAACTCTCAACATGCTGGTTGATATCTTCTTGGGTAAATGTGAATCCTAAATACTAAAAGAACCACTTGTAAAAATTAAAACAGAACATAATGCATGTAATAAGAATTGTGCATCTGTTCTTGGTACAACTGTTTCCAACTGCCTATGAAAAAAAGAATGTTTTCACAGCTATTTTGTAAGGATAATAGTTATTCCATTTTGTTTTCTTTGTGTCAGGATCTAAAACTGCCAAGATCCAGACTGGGATGTTTGGAATTGGTGGATTTTATTCCAGGCACAATGCTGACCGTCTCTTCAAAAAGTTGGTACTGGATCATGTCCTGATGGAGGACCTCTACATCACCAATAACGGCCAGGCTGTAGCTTACATTTCTGCTGGACCCAAGGCCATGAACATTCTCTCTGGAAGCATGCAGGTCTGCCTTACCTTTCATTTCAGCTCACTTCTTGTCACCACACAAGATGAGAGCTAGAAATACATACACCCATACTTATTCATTATAATATTTGTTTTACTGACTGAAATCAAAATCCCTTCATGACCATGTATCCCATTGCAGGTGGATTTCTGTGAGACAGAGAGTGCCTCCAGCATTAGGAAGCACAAGGCTGCTGGGGCCAAGAATGTTTCAGAGAGAGAAGAGATGGTTCAGAAATGTCTGGAAGAGCTCACTTGTATGTGCAAGCAGCTGGGCAAAGCATTTGGCATTCATTATTACAATATCTTCTCCACATCCACCTTGAAAAAGATAGCAGGTACTACAGTCTTCGTTAATAGACCAATATACAATCAGGGTGTTAAATCAGCACACTGTCCTCATTTATGGAAAGACTCTTAAATGTCACAAGAGCTAACTTGGTGTAAGAGTAGAATTTGAATAATTGCCTACCCCCTCAATGAACAGAGACCCTGTCCGCTGACCCTGAGGTCCTTCTGCAAATTGATGGTGTTACAGAAGACAAATTGGAGAAGTATGGAGCTGAGCTCATCATGCTCCTGCAGAAATACTCTGAGTGGCAGCTACCAGGTGAGGGACTCCCTTGTAGTATGTGCATTTCAGTTTTATATTCTCAATAACAGCTTGGATTCTTCTGAATGCTTTTGTGCTTAATCTTTGCGATCCCCTCAGCAGTGCAAGATTCAGCTGACGACAATATGGATGCTAATGGATGGATAGACATGTCCCGAGGACGCACCAATGTTAGTCATAGTTGTGAAGAAGATGAGTCTTCTGGTTACTTTAATGACCAGAGTGGTCATGGACAGAAGAGGAAGAAACCCTTCTACTTCAAGAATGCCAAGAAGAAAAGAGGATTTGCTAACAAGAGCACCTCTTATAAAGGGTTTGTAGTTCATTATTCGTAGGTTTCATACCTTTAACAGAACCATTATCAGAAACAATTTAAATTTGTTAGAAAAATTTGACCTTCCTTACCAACGTCCATATCTTAACCCCACCTTATCAGCCTTTTCACAGGGTTATATTACATCATACACATTTTTGGGCCTTTTTTTCCTTGTTTCTCTTGAATATCAAGCAAAAAGAGGTTTCAGAGACAGTACTAATACAAGTAGTTGCTGTTATTTAACTTGATTCTGCTATAGCCCCTAGATCAAACTTTTTTTGTCTCACCATTCTTTTTCTGTGTGTATTCACATTACAGTGGTAAGAATGGGACCTCATTTAACCCACGAGGAGGATCGAAAGCTCCCTCACAGTCGGTAGACCAGGGGTCCGGGACCTCAGCAGCAGTTGTGCCGACTGGCAGAAGACCAGGTATTATGCCCATCCCTACTCCAAGAACCAATTCGCGGTCCTTCCTTAAGCCAGCCTTTTCCTATTCAAAAGAACACTCGTCAGGTATATTTAAATAGGGCTTCTACATCCGTTAGTTCATTGGACATATTTGAACTGTAATTGATGCAATCAATGATTGCATTGATACAATACAATACATGATTGTATTGTTTATTTGGATACAAGAACAATTTCATCACTAATATTTACTGTATATTCTATGTACATTTTACTTTTCATTAAAAAGTAATGAATACCCTTGTGTGGAACTGAATTAGGATGCACCCTCACCTTGTAATGTGAAGATGCTTCCTCTAGAGGTCAGTATTCTATCATTTCTCATGTCCCGGAAATTAATTCTTTCAAGTCACAGACCACACACACTGCTCAGAGTTTTTTATTCAGTGTTTATTTCAAGTTTGAATAGTTTTAATGGCACCAGTTACAAGGGACAATTGGAGAGAAACAGTGTTGTATATTGACTTGTACAGAAGGTTTCCCATGGTACAATCATGGGTTCGGAATGAGTCAGATTGAACAAGAACTGGATTTGGCACATGAATTTACATATTTTTGTATGTATTTATATAAATAAACAGTAACTTCCAATGCCAAGTTGAAAAGATGCAGCTTTCAGAGGACATTCCTAGAGATGAGCATATAATTTTTTCTACATGTATTTGCACTGCTGTTTGATGGGGGAAGGCCCTTTTTAAACTGGTGGCCTTGTTTCGTGTTTTACCTTCAGTAACCTCTCAGCCTTTAATGCATTGTCTCCATACCCCAAATATTGAAAAAGAACATTCCAAGAAAAGTTTGCCAGCAACCAATCATGTATGTAGAATTTTTCCTTTTGTTTTGGTTACCCAACTCCCTCCCATCTAAATTCCATCAGATATAAACATCAACAAAAATGTTACGGGATGTAAAAGGATGCAGGGCAGTACAATGGCTAATTGTAATTGTTTGGATTTCTGTCCTCGTGGATGTCACATTGAACTCAATACTACTGGTGTTAGTTCAGGTTTTGATCTACTGAAATGGTAATGTTTGATAGTACAACTAACAATTCCTTCAACACAATAAATCATTGTCTGCATCACACCTCGGTGCCCTTCAGCAAAAAGACCCTATTCAAATGGCCGTACTTTTACAGCTGTTATTTGGGCGAGGATTTGCTGTATTGATTTGTAAACCATGACTTTGGGGTCACTGCTAGCAAAAGTCATACATCTAGTGTAGGTAGGGCTATCAACAGATTTCATAAAATAATAAGTTGATGTAAACATGACAATTGAAATGTAAAAACAGGTCTGTCATATTAAACATACCTGTACAGACAAATCAAGACAGAATATAATCAGCCAGAAGTTATTGACTGCTAATTCATTTGAAACGGCTTCAGAAAACCAACTAACAATAACACATTGTGAAGGGTGGTTAGATTTAACAGTGTTACCCCTTATCATCTGGGAAATTAAAGGGTGGAGTCTCCTCTGGAAACACTGGTTAAGGATGTTCTGTGTTTCATATTTAATTATCTCATCTTTGCCGCTTTGGTAAATTATGGAGTTCAGATCCAGCCGCAGGGAACAATCGGTGAGATTGATATGGGAAAGAAAAAACAAAAATTCCAAAAGGAAGTGGATTTCAATGTAATGATGACTTTTCGTGGTCACATTCTTGCTGTAGTTTTTAGAACTGTTAATTTAGTATATGGAAAGATTTTTTATAGAAACGATAAAATATTAACTTATCAAACCATTTATTGAACCCAATTTTATGTCCGATTTTTTTTCCATACACAACTTTAAAGTCCCGTATATTTGCCCTTAGTTACACCTATTATTGCTTGTTGAATAATGCTGCCGTTTTTTGTTGCATGTTCAGAGAAACCATTAAAGCTACATAATGCTGATGGATGTATGAGAAACAACTCCACTGACTGACCTTCACAGATGTCCTGCTGACCACTACACCTCAGCTGGACTGTCTATGGTCTTGTTGACCATCGTAGTGGATATGTCAGATAATGAACTTATGTAACATGATACAACATGAAGAATTTTTTCCAATCGGCCCATATCGACACATGACGACCCACATTCTTTACGCATTTATAATGATTTAATTGCACATCTAGTTTTAACTAATTAGTTTTCCTCTGGCACTGTTGCATTGCCAATAGTGCTGCTCCCCTCAAAATAAATACAAATAACAAGGATTTGTGAAGCATGAGAAGTTAATGGAGTGGACCCAGCTACAACAATGCCAAAATACATGCTGTTCTGTGGCCTTACTCTGCTCAGGACTGGCCATACTCTGGTTACATGGGGGCAAGTGTGCCCACCACAAAGAAGGCAGCACTACCGGGTATTCCGTAGCGCCAACTGTGGAGTTGTGGTGTTAAATAGCAGGTCAAAACAAGCAACCCTGTATTGCCAATAGTGACGTGTGCTCACGTATTCCACTCCCAAAGGGTGAACCGATCAATCCAACCCCACCAATCAAGTCCGCATCCCTCTTAAATGTTTTTCGTTTCATATCCTTCATTTACTCTTTCAGTAATTCTGTCTATCCCTTTGCAAAACCAAAAAATAAGACTATCTCCCTTTTCCGTTTAAGCCTCTTTCAGTTTTGAGACTTTTCTTGCATTCCTCCATTCAGACATATTAACATACTCACTTGACACCTGCACTTTGTACAGGAGGTAGACAAGTAATACAAAAACAAAACACAAAAAAACCCATTTTACCCAGAATCCAGCAGCCATGGTAGACGTATTGCTCACTCGAGCCATGAGGTGGAGGAGTCTGTAAAGTCACATCTCACAATTGGAGTAGACTAGGCTGTAGTAGAATTTTGCAAGGTGAATGCTTGTTTTTGAATTACTCATCATTTGTAATACTGTAGTGAAATTTGCAGACTCCAGACTGTACATGGTTGAAATTATTGTTCGTCTTGCCATCTAAATGATGTGCTTACAGCCGGGTCTGCGTCAATGCTGGTGGTGTAAGAGGTTTGGTGAATGTTTATTGGATCTGGATAAAAGCATTGTTTTTCCATCCCCCTTCCATATTTCCGTAAATGCCTTTTATCTCACTTGAAATACAGTGCTAAAAAAGGTATAATTTAATCTTCAATAACAAAATAACATTTCAGTTCTGTTAAAATATACATGGAAAACCTGTCAATATATATTAGGAAACAAACTAAATTTGTACAAAAAAGTACATTATTACTCTTATTCTAGTAATAATATAATATGATACATAAACCTAAGACCAAGGTTGATATAAAAGAAAATAAGTCATAAATTCTTCATACAAAGAAATAAAGGAAATTTCAACTTAATTACAAAACTAAATCAATGTAAGTTTTGGGAAATATTGGGTAACTGAACAAATGAAAGCATTCAAAAAGGACTGCAGAATTACACTGGAGCAATGGACATCTAGCTAGACTATTTCCTATTTGGTGCCAGTGAGTCTTTGCAAAAGGGTGATCGTCTTCTGCAGTCACATCTCTCCCTACTGGGTTGTAGAACACTACAGTTTGCGCCTTGTTTAACCATGTCCCTTATCAAAAAAACATTTCATCTTCACTGTTCCTACCCTGTGCACCAACTTATCTTATCCTTAAGTATCATTGACCCCTAAATACAATCCGCAAAGCTGGAAAATAGCCCCCGGTCATCATCTCCTCTTCCTGTCTCTCTTCTCTTCAGAAAGACATTTAGTGACCACCCTGACTATGCTCAATGTCATGAATCAATTCAGTTGCAGTCAATTTCAATTCTGATGTGAATGAATTAACCTCAAATAATAGCTTGACTCAGTGGCCTCGCCATAGCCTTTAAAAACATGCCATTTCTAAAACAACTCATTTCCTCTCAATTTTGGCAACATAGTTGCCAAGCTCCTCAACTACCATTCACATTCTTTCCTTATGCAAAAACATGTTTAAAACAATAAATAATGAACTGGGGCAACACTGATTAGTTGCAACAAAATCTTTTGTTCCTACAAAGGAACCGTTTAAAAGGTTTCAGCTCTTTGATTTCAGTTTCATATATTTTTTATTTCCATAGTAAAAAAAAAAAAAAAAAGGAGAAAAAAGAAT
>OMLC01036889.1:11563-28600 GCA_900302585.1 Regalecus glesne
CAGAGAGAGAGAGAGAGAGAGAGAGAGAGAGAGAGAGAGAGAGACAGACAGAGAGAGACAGAGAGAGAGAGAGAGAGACAGAGAGAGAGAGAGACAGAGAGAGAGAGAGAGAGAGAGAGAGAGAGAGAGAGAGAGAGCTTCAGGAGCGCTGTAGCCTGTGGCGGATAGGCTCTGCTGTTTGTTTAACCTTATCAGGGGTTGTCATCCACTCAGGTCGGCATGGAGTGGATTTTGAAAAGGAAACCCCATTTATTGCCTTTATGCACAAGCACACTTCCCCGAGAAATGAGCCCCACGCTATGAAAACAACCATTCATATGCAGAATTATTCGAGTAGACTTTAAGCCTTCTCTTGTTATGCAGTTGTAACTTATCTCAAACTGGGCTGTGTACTGAGGTTTTTATTACTTGCTAGCTCAAGGCAGTGCTCAAACGGTGACATATCCAAGATGAGCCCCGATGGAGAATCATGATTTACGGCTGTATGCGATGATCAAAAGCAAATACAACGGAGGAAAAAAGAGACGCGTGCGTTTCTGGGGAGTTTCAGTTGTGGATGGCTCTATGTGGAGCACGGTTTGTCCCGGAGAACTCTCTTTGACTGCTAAAAAAGCTTAAAGGTTTATGAGGAGAAAAGACACCAAAACATATATCATCCCTTAGCTTTTTTTTTTTGATACATCAAAGATTCAGACCTGTTTATCTCTGCTCTCTGCTCATCTTTCTTAAATAATTGAGCTGTGCTGGGGCGTAAGGCGGTTTCAAAAGAGCAAAGGGGTGATTGTTAACCAGAAAGGTGTGTGGATAGATGTGCTTCGAGTAAGATACAGAGAACACCTTGGCCGAAGCAAAGGGGGTTACAGTGCAAAAGAAGAGCTTTAAGGTATATGAAACAGTACCGCGCTCAAAAAGTCTTAGATGTGAAAACTGGGTTATTGAGTCTGAGCAAGAACGAGCTCGGAGTGTCCGTGTTCAGTGGAGTTAAGAGAGCCGTGTGACCGAGCTTTCAGTAGGTTGGCAGGGTTTGCTGGAAGACATCTCTACCCTGTCCTTTTTAGATAAGAGATACGATAAGATATTCCTTTATTAGCCCCGCAGTGGGGATATCACGGTAATACAGCAGCAAAGTGGAAAGCACAGTAAGAGAGGCGTCAAATCTAAATCATAATGTGTCATTTAAACTGGGGGGAAATATGAACACTACATACAATATGAACAGGAACAATACACTCAGTCTTATTTAAACGGTATGTGATCCAGCTGTTTAGCCCCGCCCTTTTTCCAAACATGAAACAGGCTCAGCTTTTGCTGAAGCTGCGGCTCATTGCAGCACTACCATGCAGCCGTTAACACCGTTCCCTTAGAGCAAGAAGAACCTGGGTCCGAATACCGCCCCAGAGTTAGCACGGCCTCCCCGTGTCTCCAAGAGAACCGCAGCTGGTCTCCGGGCACTGCGGCGGCTCGCGTCCCCTATACGGTAGGATGGACGAAGTGCAGGGAACACGTTCTGTTGTGTCTGTAAGATGACAAATCCATAAAGCCGCTTCATCAACGTCACTTAGCTCCACCAGCTAATATGGATGGGGGAGGATGGGGCCACAGAGGACGTGGAGACGACACCTCCTTTGTCTGAGTGGAGTGGACAAAAAACAGCAGCGAAAATAAAAGATGCGAGAGGAATTTCTCAATTGTCAGAAAGTCATCTTACTGTATAAGATCACAGCTGCTACCGAGCATATACCACCACTTAAGCCCCTGCTATCCACAGAATGCCATCCATCCTCTCTTCTGCAGCAGTGATGCTCGGCTCTTTCTTTTACGGAGGTCTCCGGAGGACACAAGGCGATGTTCTGTACGTGTTGAGAAAACACGAGGCTTACAGGGACATAATTCACTGAAGAGTCGCAGGCAGCCGATAACAGGAGGAAAAATGTAATATTAATCTGATGGGGACTCGCAGGGGGTTGTATATCGAATTCTCCATTTACAGGTTGTGCTTGAAACTATTAAATAGTTTAGGCTTCTGCTTTGAGATCATTTTCAATCCCTGCCTTTCCCTACGTTTCAGAAAGATATTTAACTGTTGATGGAGTTTTTTTTACATGCGCCAAGAGACAATTTTCTCACTGAGACACTTGTGCGAGGATTCATATTCTTGTATGGTGAAAATTAATAGCAGACCCCTGTAAGTTGCTGCAGTCACAATGCAGCTGTAGAAACCCCACATAGAATGGACCAGCTCCGACATCACAAACATTCCCCACGGTTCGAGGGCAGTGGCGGCACTGCTTCGTATCTCCTCCACACGCTAAGAGAGAACTCTCCTCACATGTCAGATCATAAAGCTGGCCAGAGAGCGGGGCAGGGTGAGTATTACCCTACTACAACGAGAAGCACAATATGTTCTCGTCTTCTCTTTACTAGGTTGTTGTGTCATTCCTGCACCCTTGGCGCCATCGCATCAATGCTGACCACCTCCCACTCATCCCAAATGACAATCACAGGCCCAGGGCCAAGCCTGCCATGGCATAATGCCTGAAAGAAAAGGAGTAATGCAGCCAGGACAACAGTATGGTAATTGTGTTTTCATTGTTTGCTGTGTGATTCCACTCCTAGAGGGGCGAGCGGAAGTAGTTTGAACTCCTTCTGTTTATCAAGTATAAACATCATATGATAATCCACAATAAAGAGAGGGGATGAAGGCTTGGAGCTTAATACACAGCTTAATGCAACTATCGGACACACACACACACACACACACACGTGTGTGTGTCTATATATATGTATACATAGTTAGTTATAAGAGCAAATGTTCTATCTCTGAGCCGCTGCGGTCCCCAAGATAATTTTTTTATGCTAATTTTAATTTAATTGAAATAGAATTAAAACTAACATTTCAGATTTATATCTCAACTTTAAATTTTAAATATATGGCATATTTTTTTAAATATATTTTCATGATTTATCACAAATCCTTGGGGCAGGAGAATGCTTGTTAAAAGACATATAGGGTGATTATTTTCCTGAGATATTGATTTTTCTAAATAACCTGTAGTTAAGCAGAATAAAGGCCTTTTTTTTTTGGAGGCTGCATGTTCTCTGCAGATGGCTTCTTTGTGACCTCTGTACCCTGTGCCCTCCCCAGCCCCATGGCAGTACTTGGGAATAGATCAAGTCAATAGAACTAAACAAACAACAAACAAAAGAGTTGGCTCAGTGGGTTCACCTGGAAAGACCAGGATTTGTTTCACCCACCCTACTTATAGGAAGCATTTGCATGTGGCCTTTAACATACCCACTCTTTTACACACACTCACACAAGCACACACACAGGCGCACTCTCACACGTGTGCACACATGTACATCCTGGCAGGGGTTGACATCCTGTGTAGGATATCGTGAAGGAACAACTCACAATAGATCTCAAAACCCTTCAGTTATGGGCTGTTGCAGAACTTCAAAACGCATGATAATCGTGCTCTGACCATGACTTAAGTCCATAAAAATGGACAACAAACCCACACAGGTGACGTCATGTCAGTGAATTCTCATCTGAGGAGCACAAAAGTAAATCACTGCATGAGATTGGAAGGAAATGGAAGTAGGTTTTATTGAGTTAGGTTTCCTCTGAGCATCAGGGAAGAGAAAACGACCGTGGAAGATCCAGAAATGCTCACATGGTTCATGGTGGAGAAATGAAAAAGCTGCATGTAAAGACTGCACAGTGGACGGGTATGAACCAAAAAATGATAGTCCTCAGATTTGTTCCAAATAACATGCAAAGGTTAAAATGCGCACTATGCTGAAAAGATGTCATTCTTCAGTCAGACAGAAAAGGGTTAACCACAACTGAAGGAGTCATGGCCCCTGAGGTGACATCCTTCCCCAGTGGGTTTTCACTCATGCACAATTAAAGGTTTATGGTCAAATAGTCATTTGTTTGCTGATGACTCTTGCCTGTCTGTGGACCTCACTCATTACTTCTCTACTCGTTCCCCGAGTACGTTGTGTGTCTTTCTGTTTACGTGTGGTGTGCGAGTGTGCTGCTAGACGTTCTTTTAGCATCAACAGTAACGATCCTCAATTTGCCCCCTGTCAGATGTGTGATCCTGTCAGTAAATAGACCCGTAATCACATGGGGCAGAAAACATTCTCTCTTTTTATTACTATTAATAAAAACAACCCCAAAGCATGTTTTACTTCCCTTATTCATAACTTTTCTGTTTTAAGCAGCAGGTTCATAAATTAGGCAGCAGTTAAACAGCAGTGTCAGCCCTCGTGGCACACAGTGTGCAGGATGTTGAAAGTGCAACAACAGGCTGGCAGAGGAAATAAGAGTAAATAAAATATAAAACTGTTGCTCAACGCAGCAGAGAGAGAGTGCTGGAGACAGTAGTTTCACTTCAGCTCTCCTCTTCGGTGGGAGGCCTGTTGGATTGGTTATTTTTTTATAATCTTATAGTCACTGCACTAGAAAATGAACATTTCTTACAAATGACATGATATCAACCCCCCTCCCGCGTACCCCCTGCTCTGACTCCCTCATCGGTTATGCTAAATGGTAAATGGAATATTTTGTACCCGCCTAGCGACTACGTAGAGCACTTTATAATGTATGCCTCACATTTACCTGAGAATGGGGAATTTAAGCTGGATGCCCTTTTCCTTGATCCTGCCATATCTGGCTTGGAGGCACACGCTCCACCGCTGAGCTGCTGTGGCGGCCAAATAAGTGAAAGTGTTTTATCGCCACATGACCGGGATTGGTTGAATTTATTCTCTTCATTAAGTCTGCACTGCATTGCACAGGATCAGTTACGTGTGGCACCACGACAGTGTGGCACTCGGGGAGCACTTAAGGGTTCATTGTCTTTCTCAAAGACCCCTCAAAAGGCTTTCTGCAAGGGCACGGTATTGAACCAACAACCTCGACTGACTGGAGGGCTTTTGTATTTTCAACTTCAGGTATGTCTTTTGTGTGCTTTAATACATTGAATGTAACTTTTACATTGCATTATACACATTTTGTCAAAGAGAAATAAGCTGTAGATGCCTCCAAAGGACACCCTGTCCCGGGTCTTTTCTTTCAACACAACACAGCTCAACATGCTAGCAGCCACCGGTTACGAAAGGAGAACCTGTTCGGAGGACATCTGAGGACATCTAATCTAAGCAGGTTCCTAATTATCTGTGCTTTTATAACCTCTGTAAACTATTTTCTTTTCATTTTGTGTGGCAAAAGTAATGCTTTCCGTAGCTCTGTTTCTGTTTCTGGGGCAAAGTGTGGTGCAGACAAAAGAAACACATCGCTCAGCTGGCTAACTTCCTGTTTTCGCAAACGGAGCTGTCTCACTACCTAAGAGCAGCCCCGAGACTGAAGGGGGAACACATAAGGTATTGCGTGAGGGATATGGCGTAGTGCACGATTAAGCTCTGTAAAAGACATCAAGTCTGATATCGACATGCCTAGCAAATAAAAAGAGGGGAGAAAAGCTCAGAATTCCAATGTGATGGTGGTAATCACTGAAAAAACAAAAGAAATCGTGGAAAGCAAAAGCATGAGTGTGGAGACTGTTGGCTTACTCTGTCCTTTTTGGCTATGTCGTTCTATTTGCTCTCTGAAGAAGTGAGTAGAATCACAGAGGAAATGCGAAAGTGTTAGACTTTGTGCAGATACTGTTGTAGTAGGCTGGCACAGGGTCATGAGCCTGACTCCCAGTCACACGCTGTCACACCGTCTCCTGTGATCTGATGATGCATAAACTTCCCCTTCTTGCTTTTTCACTCTCTCCCTCTCTTCCCCTGGTTCAACAACTTTCTGTGTTTTCATTTCTTCCTCCCCCATATTTCTGCTACTTTCCTGGCATACATCTTTCCTCCCCAGAAACACTCTTCACCTTCTTTGCAAACACCAACAACTGAACCATATATTCTCTGCTTATTTCTCTCAGCTGAGGGTCTCCTTGTTGGACCAAGTGATGGGACGATGATGAGACTGATCGTTTTCTGCTCCCAGGAGACGAAGCCTCAAAGGTACAGCTGTTACATATCTATGAAGACCAAAGTTTCCATCCATCCATCCATCCATCCATCCATCCATCCATCCATCCATCCATCCATCCATCCATCCATCCATCCATCCATCATCAACTTCAACTGGGGATTGAACCACCAAGCTAAACAAGCACAGTGCAGAAAACGTAGCCCAGCGGTGAATCAGTGCCTGTGCAGGTAGAGACACGTTTGACACAAGCGATAGTTTTCAGTGACAGATTGGAAATTTACAGGATTATATACAGGGTATGCATAACGACCTTGGCACGAGTCACACACATGCATGCTATACGTACTCCTCCAAACATGCTGGGACTGAAAGTTCTGGGCTGTTTTTCCCTGTGCTGTGTGTATGTTCACTGCACACTGTTAATCATTGGGTTTACGTTCCCAACATGTTCCACCCGGTTACTGATACCCAGTGTCCCTTCCTCAGGCCATGCCAGTGATATATTTAGCTTGTGGCCGTGGAAACAGCAGTCAACAAACACACAAACATTAATTTACATTCACACACAGATGTGCGTGTTCACACACAATTACTTGGTGATCATGATGTATGTATTGCAGGTATGTATTTATAACATGCATGTATGCATGCATGTAAGCATGCATACATGCATACATACATGCATGCACGCATGTATGCATGTATGTATGTATTGCAGAATAATTGAGGAATAGTTTTACGTGCCACATGACCAAGGCCAGAGGAACTTGCTCTCTGCATTTAACTCATCCTGTTGTAGAGGAGTAATGTGCTGCCACCAGGCAGGCCTCAAAGACCAGATGGGAGTTCAGTCTCTAGTTCAAGGACACCACAACACACTTTCCCCAGGGGCTGAGGATCGAAGCATCAATCTTCTGATTACAAGACGACCACCTGACCTCCTGAGATATGCTGCCCCGGCTATTAATGCCTTAAGTAACAATTACTCATCGAAATCATTTTGAAGTATTTTGGTGTAAAAATTAGCTCAGAACTCAGTTGAGAACAAGCTTCGTTTCATGCTGTTCCCTCTACATCAACGTGTCCTCATCTGTACCCACCTTAACATCAACCTTATCTATATGTGAAGCCCTCGTCGCTTTCGACAGCAGCCGCTCAACGCCCAGCAAGCTTTACAGCGAATTACAGCGGGTGATAAGGATCACACAAGCCATTCAGCTCCCGGCACACTGGTCTATCACATCATCAGAGTTGGAGGTGTTTCCTGACTGTCACAGTTTTGCCTGTCTTTGATAGCACATGTGGTTTTGTTGACTGTGTCCTTTAAAGAACACTGATAAGGCTCAGGAGGACAATCCCCTCCGTGCTAGCAGAGCCCAGCGCAAGACCGGAGATTCATCAAAACATATGCGATGTTGACTTGTGGCTGATGCAGGACTTGATATCCTTTCCTCTGGTCTTCATTAGCTGGAGGAATGGGGGAAAGTCAGGGGGGCTCCGTCTTGTGGGGACTGCAAACTCACACACTACTCTGCTTCCCCACAACTGGGTCAGGCAGGCTGGGGGAACCACATTTACACACCAGGTCTGGCAACCGTGGATGGTCTCTCATATGACTGCTTTATTCAAACTTTTCCCAGAAGCTGTTGCTCCTCATGATTCAGTCTCCTTGACATGATGACAGGGTCCCAACAGGGTCCCTCCAGGAGCGTACAGTCTTACTTAACATCCCGGTTTGAGAAGGCATTTGGTGGAGTCTCCTAGATAGAGGCTTGCAAACCGGAGGGGCCCATGGCTCCTTTTCAGACCAGGAGGTACTGCAGTGGAAGGATTATTGGTGGAGGAAAAACGAACTCCAGTGTAGGACAAACAGACCATCAATGGTTCCAGTCGTCTGGCAGAAAGCTGAGCAATGTGATTTAGAAATGACTTAACTTAATGATCCAGTTGTGTATACGCTCACTACACTGACGCTGTGTTCTGAGTAGGACGTTTGTGTGGATCAGCTACTCTGCAACTGGCTCGAAAGTATTTAACTGGTACGCTCCCATCACGCGGAGGACGGGGACTATATTGCATCTCTTTCACGAGCTGAGACTGATTTAGAGATCGTAGCACGAGCATGCACACATTCTGGCCCATAAAACCGCAGAGGGATGGGGAAATGAGGAGCTTGTCGATGGTGGAGGTGAGAGACGTACTGACAGTCTGCTCCGACTGATCTTCAATATCAGTCAATGTTTTCAGAGCTTACCGGCTTCACTACCTGCTTGTAACCTTGGTAACCCTGGCTTGGTAAGGTGCTTATAATGCATGTGTGCAGATAGAGGTCTGCTTATTTTTTGCCTCTGTTCTGATTTCTACTTTACCCCTTGTAAGACCACAACTTTCCCCTTGTGGGACTAATTAACTAATATCTATTCTTATCCGACAAATCAACCTGTAATCGAGCCGGATGTTGTGGGTTTTTGAGCCTTGATCCCCCGAGCTCTGTCTCCGTCCCTGTCCAGCCCCGGGACGTGGGGGCTAATGGTGATGTGTTGGAGGGGACCTCTCATGTTACTCCACCTCCTACATAGGCCTAGTGGGCAGAACCACAGCCCGATGCTCGGGAAATGGTCAGGGGTACAGTGTCTTGCTCAAGGACACTTTGGTATGCTTTTTGCAGTGGCCGGGGATCAGACCACTAATCTCCAATTGCTAGACAAGCGCCCGTGCATGGACCTCCTGAGCTATGCCTCCCCTGACGTTGGATTACTTGGATTCCGTTGCTATGGTAAACCCAATCTCAAGCCTTTTGAATCCATCCTGCCTTTTATACTCAAATGCAAAATTACATCTTTTATGTTCAGGGTCAAATCGACCCCTTTGGCTTAATGGAATCCATAATCATCCCAAACAAAATGTTTGTCTGGTATCCTAAAATACACACTATAAGCGTAGCTTCCTCCTCCAGAAACTCATCCATTATTTCCGAGGACCTTTGTGCTTATGAAGGATGTTGAGCAGCTTTGAACAGAATTGCTAGTTGTTTACCCCAAACTAGAAATATGGGCACTTTTACAATTTAGAGAACTATCTGTTCAAATTCAGCCTCAATGTTTGAGTATGATCCAGATGGAGAGAAAAATAGACAGGAAATATCAAAAACACGGGATTTTCTTTTCCTGATTTCGGTCAATTCGGTCCCATAAGAGATGTCAGAAGAGTGGCTACGCTTGGAATAATGAACACCTTCCAGTGGAAGCAGTAGGCTGAAAACATGAACAGACATGCCTCATAACTTAGGTCTCCTTTCAAACATCGACACGCCAGAGTTGTCTTTTGTCACACAGAGAAGAGATTTGTGTGTGTGTGTGTGTGTGTGTGTGTGTGTGTGTGTGTGTGTGTGTTTTAACGTGTCATGATTTGTCCCCGCATTTTCAGGTCGACGCGGATTTTGATGGCTTAAAGCCAGGACACCTTTCCTGATACCACACGGTGGATTCCAACCCACAGCATCTGGCCTTTCAGTTCCTGAAGCATGCATTCTGTTTGTCATTCTGTCATTTTGCAGATGCACAGGTTGTATTTTACACATTCGGTGCTTCAGGGTCTTGGAACAGGATTTGGTATCTGGCACATCTTCTGCTGGCTGATGGCACCACTGGCAGAGTTGGATCTGAGTGTCTGAGCCTTGTTTTCCTCAGCGACAGAACTGACGGCCGGTGATCACAGAGGGTGGTCTTCTCTCCATGTGAAAAGTTGCACCAAAGCTGGGTTTGTTTCTTCCAGTTGAGATGACTGCAGGCGATGCGGAGGTCTTGATCAGTGGCATTGAGGAAGATGACACGAGGCCAATAGAGGGATGTGAGTAGACACATCTAAGAAGCCGTTATTTTGTCCTGGTTTGTTGACACCTCCCCTTCTCACGAGTCTCCAACACAAGCTGGGACTTTCAATCCTCTCTCTACTCAGGGAGGATTCTCTACGTATGGTGCTCATCAAAATCACACGTTCAGCTTTCTCAAAGGACAGGAAGAGACGAGTATGGGGGGGGTACCTCCCTGTTATTCACCATGAGAGTCTCATCAGGTAATCTTACACAGATTCAAAAGGTAACACGAGAGTTTTTTTAATGTTCTGAACATATGAGCCAAAGGTTGTCTGTTGAGCTGCCGTTCTAACCGAGACAGGAGGAACGGAGACCCGCTCTCATCATGACCCAGAGTTTGGCCATCTTGGAACACAAATCTCCCAATTGAGCCCGTGTGGTACAGTTGATACCAGTTGGTCCGCCGTCTTTTGGATATGTGCTCACTCTGTATGTTGCAGTCTCTTGGTCAGTATGATCAAAGTCGCTGTCCCTCTCCTACGTCACACTGACACTCCCTTCACACATCCCCTCATGCCCCCCCCCCACACACCTTCTTCATGACAACATGTGTCACCCCCACCTTTACAGGACGGCTCAGTTCAATGAGCACCAGCCCAGGTCGGCTGCTCATTGAGAGATGAAGGGAGGGCCCATATGGTGTAAATGCACTTTTATGCATATCCAATATTCATGCATTGAGTGGCAAGGCTGTTCCTAGTCATTAGTGCACTTACTGCCTTACTGAGCTCCTCGTCTGAAGCTTATCACAGAAGCAGTCGCCCAAGACATGTTCCTCTGCAAAAAACATGAGCCTGTCATCTTCAATGGGCCCGACACCCACCGCCCCAGACCCTCAACGAAACCTTTTCTTAACTATTTCTGCTAAGAAGAGACATCCGACATGTGGAATTGAATAGAAATTGGATGCATACGTAATGGAGTGTGGCCAAGGTGAGATGTGTGCGTTTTGATTGAGGCATTGGAGGAGCGACCAGGACCTTCAGAGAGCAAACGAGAGAAGAAAGCAGATATGAGTGGGTACATCTCAGGGAGAAATTGAGCAAGATCCATGAGGAGGTAAGCAAGTTTTAAGAAAAGCAATGCAAAACTAAAGGAAGGCTTATGTGATAACAGACAAAAGAACGGCTGAATCTTAACATGTCCTCATATTACATGGAGCGGGCATGGAGTGTGGGGAAGAGAAAAGTTGATGATATCATAGAACCCATTTCAATACCATTTATGAGGAACAGCGTGAGAATGAATGAGAGATCCATTTTTGTGTCACGATGAGTCATCACGTTGTCGGGCTGACTTAGGTGGAACGAGGGGGATTAAGACCGGATTCTGTTCTTCGTTCCCCACAGGGGGTTAGAACCCACATCATCCGGCTCGTCAGTTCCCTAAGTGCATGTTCTACCACCGAGCTACCGCCGCCCCCAGAGGCATGCAAACCCATAATTGTCCCAAAATCTAAAGATGGACGAGACCCACCGAGTTTCCACTTCAAGAGATCACAGAAACCCCTTTCCAGGTTTACAAACATGAGCAGAAATCCGAGAAACATCGTCTGAAGATCAAGTTTAAATGTTTCTCTCTACAGTATTTTACTGCCCTGGTCCACAACAGTAATGGATATTTAATTGCTACCAGTAAAACCCAGGCTCCCATAACTCTTTTCTATGCGTCTGAAGGCCAAGTTGAAGGCTCAGCCCCTTTCGGCTGGTAGGCTCTCGCCTCTCTTCCTCGATGCTTGTCTTTGTTTGTTGTCTGGTTTTGGAGTGCGCCGTGACACCATTTGTCTCTATAACAAGTCTCGGTAAACAGGGTTTTGGCGGGCCCACCTGCAGGAGCCATTATGAACCCTGGTGCTGGTCACTACTCACCACGGGCCTCACAGTGCTGCCCGCTGAGGAGGAGGCAATTAAGGCCTTGGGAAGAGCCATAAATCTCCATAAACTTCAACTAGCCACTCTCCTCCCACTCTCCCTGGCCACTAGGATAATGCATCTCCTCCTCACCGGCCCCCAGAGAGATAACGATAGGAGGAGAGCGCTCCCCATTCCCTACATATATGCAGCTCCATCTTAAAGCCACCCTTCAGAGGAAGCTTTGAGATGAAGCACAGCCTCTACAGGCGGTGATTTACACGGCAACATTTGGGCAACGGTGTGCACGCTAAAGCCAAGTTGTAAATTATGCCGACAAATTTCATGTCCCATACATTTGGACAGAGCGGAGCGAAGCTGCTCTCCATACAAAACAAATGGTCTTGTTTCTATATGTGCGGTAAAGGATCGCCTCCGTTCACAGGAGCGGCGCTGCACTTACTAATCAGAGAGGACACGCAACGGAAAACATCCTTCTTGAGAAGGAAATGTCTGTTTCCTCTTTATCATGTGCCTCCGCGGTGGCACTAACGCAGCGCCTCAACACATCCACGTACATATAGAGAAATGTGTGTGACTGTGGGACGGAGAGCGAGGGAAATGCAGAGCAAGTAGCAGAGACAGGGCAGAGACAGGGAGAGGGTATGGTCGAATGTTTGGTTGGTTGATGTGAATATGAACCCTAGCACATGCACGGACTTTTCATCCCGCGGCATGTTATCGTTTCACTACATTATTCTATTGTATAAGGTCGGGCCGTGGTAGTGCAGGGGCAGGAAATGACGAACCAGAGGCGGCGGGTTCGAACCCACCAGGAAGGGCGTCAGGCCTTAATCCCCCAAGTTATAGCTGAGTCCGTGTCCACGCCACAGCGTGGGGACTGATGGTGAAACATTAAACGGACCAGTCATTCTATTATTTATGCTTGCTTTTCTTTTGTTTTTGTCTCTCATCGATAAAGTTTTGAATGAGTGAAGAGCTCAAGGGAGGCCAGCCGGAGACCAAGGTGCTCTGGATGCTGGATCTCATCCTTCCTCTCTTCTTGTGTCACTTGGACTTCCCTACCCTGACTAGCTCGCATCCTCACTGTGATGCTGCGTAGTTCTTGACCTTCTCCTCCATGTAGCTACGTATCGACGCCAGACTGCCGCCATAGCTCAGGGGTAGAGCCTGCCCTTTATTGGAACTGACTAACCAAGGCAGTGAGTTTGAACCCATCAGAAAGGCTGTCAGGAGGCGCATCTAGCCTTAATCCCCCGTCCTCCTGCATTCAACGCCTCCTTTTGTATAGGAGCCATGAGAGCCTGCAGCAGGAGAAGTTAAGGGTTTGTTGTCTCACTCAAGAACACTTCAGTGCACCATCTGCGGCGGCCGGGGATCAAACCACCAACCTTATGACTGCTAAACAACCACCCTAGCTGAGTGAGACACTGAACCCCTAACTGCTCAGGCCCGTTGATGGAGTGGTGACCTGTACGGGGTGTTTCCCCGTCTTTTGGCCAATGAGCACCGGGAGAAGCTCCAGCATGACTCCGACACCCAACTTCAGATAAGCAGCTGGGATGGATGGATGGATGGAGTAATCACATGGTGAAGGTTTATTTTGCATGTCACACTTAGGCCTACGTAGATGCAGCATGTGGGATTAAGGCCAGGTGTCCTTACTGACGCCCCGTGGTGGGATCAAACCTGCAATGCCTGGCACAAACTAAAACCACCATCCATTCCATCACCCGACGTGTTGTCAAACACAATCTACACCTCATGGCGATCGTTAGACAAATCACAATAATCAGTGAGTTCTTGCAAAATTATCCCTTTACAGTATAGGATAATTGTACGTATATATAATTTGGATAATTAGTTGGTTTTTACCATTTTTCCTCTGCGGCAGTTCCCCCTCCGGCATGAATAACGACATTGGGCTATGTGTGAAGTGTGTGGTTTATACGTCTCTCTGAGCGGCTGCCGTTGATGGATATGGTAAAAGTGTTGACCTGATCTGTGAACCATCTCACGCCTCCCCTTCTCCTCCCCCACACAAAAGAGCCACCTGTCTGACACATCTCACCAAGTCAATTCAGGGAACTGTTTGTGTATATGTGCCTGCGTGTGTTGCTGGAGGTAGAATTGATTGTGTCATATTACACTGCCCAGGAGAGACGATGTTTCCGTAAACTGATAAAGCCATATATGGAAGTGGCAGCTCGACTCATTCAAACCCTACACCACTCCCCTTCCCCTTTTTCTCCCCCTCCCTCTCCCCTTTGGTGGTGTGATATCACTTTACTGGGTCACCAGATTTCCCAGAGTCACCAAGGGGACATGTCACTCACCTTTTGACTTCTTTACCTCTTGAACTGACAGAAATGTTCCCCCCGGTACAGGCCTGAGACTGTCAGCTGTCATTCACACCTCCCACTTATTGGAGAAGGAAACAAAGGAAGGGGGAGGGGCTTGATGTAGTGAAAGTTAAAGGGCAAGCAACACAGGAAAGCTGATAAGCATCGCGGTGTACATGTAGAGCAGCTCATCCAACATTAATGGTGGAGTAATTGGTTAGTAACTGTAACACTCGCTAAGCCATCAATAATGGCCAGAGAGGCAGGTGTAGAGTTACTCTACCTGCTCGGGATAAGGGGCCACTGTGCTGGAGTCGCCGCCGCAAGATCGGATGAATGGGGCTGCAGTTATGTTGAACAAATATTTATACAGTGTCTTGTTACGCGGACACTCTAACCACGGCCGACATGAATAGGCAGGGTGATTGAGAAGTCAAATACACATGTAATACATTTCTACTTTATCTGAGGATCTACTATTGAAACAGCCATTGATCAAAGCAAGGGAAAGACCAATAAAGGGAGCTGCGGTGCCTTTGAGGCGAAGCTGCGTTTTGTTCTGAATGGCAAAGTCAAATCCAATTCAGAGAGTCACTATTGGTATTTTGGAAATATTCAGCAGATCAAATTCCCTCACTTAGTTTATTAGACGCTGAAGCAATTGGTTATGAAAACACCAATAATCCAAATCTCAGCCAATTAATTGTCAAGAGATGAATTGATGCATTGCAAAACTATTTCAGGTTATACAGAAATCTAGGGGAGGAGAAAAAAAACAAAGCAGTGACTAGAGCTGTTCCACATGCCTTAGAACAAGTTTTGGAGAACTGCTCAGTTTCCCAAACAAATGTTGGCATATTGTCTCTAAATCGGTTACATCCCACCCACTCGATCCCCACAGGCCAGCGTATTGTTAGTGCCAGTCCCAAGACTGATTAATGGTGAAGGTTGCATCAGGAAGGACATCCAGCATGAAACCTTAGCCAAATCAAAAGAGTGGATCTTAAATCAGATTTCCATTGGCGCAGGCCCGGGTAAGTACCACCGGTACTGTTCTCCAACAAGGTGGCAGTGGAAACTATGCTGCCGTCTGTCAGAGGAGAAGGGGAGGCAGGAGGTATATCCAGAGCGAGAAGGGAGAAACAAGTGTAGAAATGTGGAGGAAAAACTTGGAACTTTAAATGTTGGCTCTAAAACTGGTAAAGAGAGAGACTTGGAGGATTTGATGGAGAAAATCAAGGTAGATAGAACAGAATTGTTTTATTTGCCACACACCTGAGGCTGTGTAGACCTTCCCTTCACTCTTGCTGGTACCCTTCTGTCACACATCACCCCTGACACTCTCCTCCACCCACTCCACCCTGCCTGCTCCCTCTTTTCCACCTGTCCTCCACACTCCCTGTTACTTTGAACAGTTGACCCCAAGTATTTAAACTCCTCCACCTTCCTCACCTCTACTCCTCACATCCTCACCATCCCTCTGCCTCTCCTCTCATCCACACGTATGTATTCTGTCTTGCTCTGGCTGACTTCCATCCCTCCCCTGTCCAGGGCAGACCTCCACCTCTGCAGACTCAACTCCACCTGCTCCCTACTCTCACTCCAGATTTCAATGTCATCTGTGAGCATTGTGGTCCACAGAGACTCCTGCCTGATCTCCTCCGTCGACCTGTCATCCCCACTGAGAACAAGTAAGGGCTCAGAGCTGATCCTTGATGTGACCCCACCACCACCTTGATCCATCCATCACTCCTACCACACACCTCACCACTGTCCCTGCCCTCGTCCACACCCTGCACCACTCTGCCACACTCCTCTGCCACTGTTGACGTCCTCATACAGCACCACACCTCCTCTCTCAGCACCTGTCATATGCTGTCTCTACATCCACAGAGACACCATGTGACTCCTCTGACCTTCTCCATGTTTCTCCATCAACAGATTCTGTGGAGCTCTGTGGTGGCATGAAGCCACACTGCTGCTCACTTATCATCACATTCACATAATTGCACACGTTCGCACCTCGGTGTTAGGCAGAGCTACCAGTCGTCTGTTGTTGGCAACACAGCAGCTGTATTGGTTGCTGAGCGCGAAGGAGGTCGGTTGAGCTGTTTCATGGGAGGAAAGGAATACTCGTCCTCTCTCTCTCTCAACCCCACTGATAGGTTCTGGGGTGGAGGGCTCAAAATCTCTGTAATTGATTTTGAACATGTGCATCTATTTAATCTCATTCGTAGTGTCTGACAGATGTGGTCTTTTCATTTTACTCCAACCAGTAACTGTATTTTATGAGGTGGCTCAAACGGTCAAACCATCTTTTGGAAATAGTGTCCAACAATAACCTGTTTCCTGAGTCTGATCAAAGCTGCACATCTGCTGTTCTGTAAATACAGAATACATGATGTCTGATTGATAAGCTCCTTCTGCTAAATGGGACAAAGGAACCTTAAATCTTTCCAGCATGCATTTCAACGCCTGTACAGGCTTGGTGTGAATGGTGTATATCAGTTTAAACCTTCACTTTTTAACCTGATTTCATCAATTTGATAAATACCAGAAGAAATCTCTACTCTAAAAAAATGTCAACTCCATGACTGGTTTTTGCTTTTATACCTGCGAAGCCATGAACGGTTTCCTCAAGGTCGTTATTCATTGTACGGAAATAAATCCTTTTCCCAGTCTGGTTTGTGTGTGACTTTCTGTTTTCTCAGAATGGAAGAAGTCAGGACTGAATGGAAAACATAGATGTACAACGAGATATCACTTAGTTCCCTCACTGCACATTCCACTCTCTGACACCCCATTAGGGTCCTGCACCACTGAAACATTGGCTCACACAGAGATGTGATGTATACTCTGCAGGTCTATGATCCCACCTTTTCAAACATGTTTCGAATTAAGCTTTTACACCACCTTAAGAATAGATGCAGGTCATCGTTAGAAAAA
>OMLC01036890.1:0-12069 GCA_900302585.1 Regalecus glesne
GGCGGGGTGGAGAGAGAATGAAGGAGAGTGACTAGCGAAGCAAAGAGGGGGAAAGATGTAGAGAGGGGCCTGCTATGTCTAAGAGATTCCATTCATTTATGTTGTAATGCAGGTGGTAGCAGCAGGGCACTGCGATGGTTCACTGAATCATAAAACATGTCCTCCGTTTCTCAGCTGAAATGTAAAACCTGGTCAAAATTGTGTCATTCAAACTTTGGACCTTGGATATGTCAGTGTTCTTGGTCATGGTCAGGATAATCTATGATGCTATGCACTGTGTACTGTAGTAATGTTCATTCCCCCACCCTCAGCTAAATGTCAACATTAACAGAGGAATGGAAAGAGAAGTTGACATTTTCAAACCATGTGATTCGTCCCATAGGTTATCTCCCAGCACGCCATTGAACTGGTCACAGGCTAGAGGAAAACAGATATGTGATGAAAAGAGACAGTGAATTATTACAATTAAGGGTCCACAACCCGTGGTGCTCTGAATGACTTGTGTTGAACGAAAACATTGCCAGCTGAAAACTCGAAAACCATGTAAATGATTTTGGCCATCATGATGAATGATCCATTCATGTGTTTCTAGTTGTTACAAGGCACAATTGTAAACGCATGATGCTAGATACAACATCCTTTGTAATAGAACTGTAAGTCAAAGCTGTTTAATTCTGCAGCATCTTTTTAGTGCAGCTACCCCCCACCATTGCTGACTATCGCTATCACAATAACACACCCACCCCTGCTGAGCTCCGATGTATCATGAGCCCTCCTTCACCTATGTGAACTTCTGTGGCAGGCGAGCGGAGGAGGGCTTGACGCCTCCATCCCTCTGGTCTCCAGTACTGGCTCTCACATTAATCAACAGGGAAGTGATGGTTCCCAGCTCACCTCTTAGTCCCCTGGTGCCAGCTGTGTTTGGGACAAGCCATGTTGGCCTGTTTGCCCCTCATCACACAGTGTCATTGTCCCCTTGTCCTGGTAAACAGTCGGCCTGCTACAGCTGTTCAAATCCAGGGTCACACAAATCCATGCACACACAAACACGCACATGCAAAGACAAACGGATATGTATGTGTATTATTACCCATAGATGCATGTAACATGAACATGCACATGTGCACACATGGACACAACAGACACACACACACACACACACAGTCACATGCACACAGACTCACACATTGGCGTTTTCCATGGTTCTGCTCTTATTCCTGCGGTACTTGTGTAGTCAGAGAGGCTTGTGTAATACCTATGAGAGAGGCCCATCTTATGTGGCGTGATTAGTCCCCTTGTGGAGGTGGACATAGACTTAGATGGAGCTTGGGGGGGGATTAAGGCCAGATACCCTGCTTGATGCCCCACAGTGGGTCAGAAACCACGGCCCCTGGCTTGTCGGTTCCCAAAAAAAGTGCTCTAACCACTGAACTACCTACCATGACGATTAGAATTTTTCTTTGTAATTCCGTTCTACATAATTCCACCAAAGCCTCATGTGATGTGATTTCACTCTAGGATGGAAGCTGCTGTTGTAGACATGAGGAGTGTGACTAGGAACCACAGATACCCCAAATGATACCTTGCACTGCATGAAAACAACAGATTTGGTGAGTGGACATCTATTAACCATGAGGAAATAAACAGTCATCCTGGAATATCATGAAAAGCTGCAATATGCTGTTGTACTTGGAGTTACGGAGAACCGAGAGTGGGTTAGTAGGGAGTAGGTAGCGTGTGTGTATGTGGGGTAATAGGATATGGCCCATTAATTATTGAATTTGCTGACGTTATGACCAGCGGCATTGTCCTAGCCCTTGCCTGCACCCATGACTTTTACAAGGCCGTGTGGACAGTCTCAGCAGTTCTACTGTTAAACCCCGTAGGCAGAACTGTAAATAGGCACTGCTTTTTATTTTTATATTTCTTTTATTTCTGATATTTTTTCATCCATTCTGCAGTATGGCTGAGCTGATTTAATTGTTAAAAAATAAGTAATTCGGCGCTAGAATCCAGATCATCCTCAGGAACCTACGTGCATAGCTACTGCTCCAGAGAGGCAAGCGTGAGTTGGTAAATGAAGGCGCGTGTGTTCAGTGGAGAGAGTCATTGAGCCAGTGTGGGAGTCTGTTACACGTCCATGTTGTGTGTTTGGCTATGTGTGGCCGGCAGAGAAAGAAAGGCGACAGTGTACTGTGTTTGCACTGTGTGGGGCAGCCTGCCACTCCTGACGTGCATGTGGTGAGCTGTGCCCCGAGGAGGCAACCGGGATGCATTGTGGGTAAAAAAACAGTTTAGAATAGCAGCACATCATCTGTGGAGTTGCAGGGAGTTGATAGGGACAGGAGATTGTTTTTGTTTCTTTCTTATCTCCCTCTGGCGAGGCCAAATCATCTAAATATTGACCTTAGGGGTCTGAAAATACTATCTGTGTGTCTATGCAACTTTAGGTATTTTATCTATATGATCATACCTGCACCGAAGGATGGTTTGTTATTTCTCTTTTTTCTCACCACAAATAGTTCATTTCTTTGTTTGTGTGTGTGCGTGTGTGTGTGTGTGTGTGTCCTTGTGTGTCCTTGCCTCTGCCTGCCTACATTCTATTGTTAGCATCATTCACAGATGCATCATTTTGTTATTCAGCTGGTTGTATCTGGTTGCGACTAACCCTCACAGACAGATAGAGAAAGGGATGTATAGATAGATAGACAAATAGATGGATGGATGGATGGATAGATAGATGTGTAGATAGATGCATTGATAAACAGTGGGGGACAGAGAGAAAGACTCATCAGTGAATACTTCTAAGCTATGACGTCCATCTTTACTTGTCATGATTAGTCCTCACGGTGTGGGGGTGGATATGAACTTAGATTGAGTGTGGGGGATTATGGCTGGTTGTGGTTTCCGACACCCCGCGTTGTGTTTGAATACGCAACATCTGCCTCATCTGTTGCCCGAGCACGCACTCTTACCACGGAGCTACCACAGCCCCCATGTTTGTATTGCTCATATTTTGGTAGCCTACTAAATGTCCATTATAGCTTTTAACATTTAACAGCAATAGTATTTCTTTTGATAGATGAAAAATACAACACTTTATTATGTCTCAGTAATATCTCTGCCATGATAAGACAATGAGTCTCCAGTGACTCAAGTGAAGCATAAGGTTTATTCATTTCTATGACCAAACCACAGGATACCACACACTGAATAAGACTACCCTTCATGATAAGACAAATACATTTGACAGAGCCGCACTGAACTTAGTGCACCATTTGGATGGGCAGTACTTGGGGACTGGGGTGACATAGATCAAGAGGAAGGACAGTCTGTTGGTTGGAAGATTGATGATTTGATCTTCAGAAAGCATGTCAAAATACTCTTGAGCTAGACACTAAACCCCTAATTGCTTGGGATAGTAGATGTAAAATGAGCTTTGTGGCTAAATCTGCCATATTTACATTCTAAAGGTTCATTAATAGCACTGTTCCTATAAAAGAGATTATTATTATTATTAATTGAGTCATGCGTGATTAAACATATGATGCTATGTTACAAAAGGTATCGTCAATTTTATTACCGTCTCTATACCCTGGGGGGCATAGCTCAGTTGGTAGAGTGGTCATCTGGCAATCAGAAGGTTGCAGGTTTGATCCCCGGTCCTGGAGAAAGTATGTTGAAGTGTCCTTGAGCAAGACACTGAACCCTTAACTGCTACCCGAGCGCTATATAGTGGCAGCTCACTGCTCCTATTCAATAGGATGGGTTAAAATGCAGAGTATTCCAAATTTCCTCTGTGGGACTGTTAAGAGAATCTATTTATCTAGTGTTTACCTGTCTCAAAACAGTGATTAAAAGGGGCTTCCAGCATCTGCAGGCCTCATTCTTTCCAAGCTGAACCACCATCAATAGCTATCCATACAGATGGAGCCTGCTGCCAGCTGCTGGAAAAGAGGATCGCAATCAGACCTTCCACTTAAAAGAAGGCGAGTCAGGACCTTTTAATGATGCGCTGTTCCCATGCCGCCACACACATGTGGCGGCATGGATTTTCACTGTGCCAGAGCGCTCCTTGGTACGAGGCATGGAGGGTACTGCGACCAAATGACTTAGGTGGTGGGCGGTGCATTAATTGCGCAAAATTATTCTGCAGGAAATGGCTTTTTGAAAATTTGAAAATGAACATGCCCTGCTCTCTTCTCCCCCTCTGCAAACCATTTTTGAAAAATGGCATTGCACAGTGTATTTATGTTTCTACTGCTGTGAATGCCTGAACTCACATGTTTGCTTGCACAGCAAAACCCCAAGGAAACACGTGTCCATTGACAAACTTTATAAAATTCTTTCTGTGTTTTCATAACTACTGCTGGTTTGACCATCTGTGACATAAGCCATATTTTTGGACTTTTTCAGCTGCAGCAGATGAGGGACCATCATAATTCAAAATATGAAAAAAAATACCTTTATATATGCCCCTGTCAAGCAGCCTGGAACTACAGGAATTTAATTTCAATGCTGCAGTTTTAACATATGGACAATATTGAACATTTCCTAACCTTTTCTTAAACACTCAAGTAAGATGACCAGACAAAATAGATGATGTATAATAGTGTTGGAGGCATAGCTTAGGAGGTGGGGTGGTCATCTAATAATCAGAAGATTGGGGGTTCGATCCCCAGCCCTTACAGAGAGCATTTCAAAATGTCCTTGAGCAAGACACTGAACCATTAGTCACTCAACCCCTGCAATTGAATGGCTAACAGTCCATCGTGATTCTTCACCTGTCACCCAATGAGTGCTGGGATAGGCTCCAGTATGACTCCATGATCCAATGTCAAATAAGCAGCTAAAGATGGATGGATGAATGTACAGTACTCTTCTTTCCAATACTTAACATTGTTAACCAGAGCAACATTAATTCAGTGGTAGCCTTATGCTCTGTATTACTATATCATGTAATCTTTATTTGAAAAGATGAGGTTATCTTTGTACAGATCTCCCCGGTCCTCTTCTCCATCCGTGTGAGATGAGAGGAGAAGCTGCATGAGTTTAGACTATTACACCTTGTTAAACAGGAACTCACAGTATCCGCCTTGGGTGTTTCAGGAAAGGCAGTGTGATACTGAGAACACACAAACACACATACACGTGAAGTACAAAATTATGATATGCACACATGTATACGTGCCGTCATACATATTTTGTACATCCATGCATACAAACATGCGTGCAAACTCATCATGCAATGGACACATAAACGGGCATGGAGAGAAGTGATTTACTGTTGCACAAATAGAACAACATAGGCTGAAATAACAGTGCTAGTGTCCCTGCTATGTTTTGCTGAGTTAAAAAATAAAGCCCGCTGCATAGCTTATTTTTATTTATTTTATCACTTTGACTTGCCTGCCTTGTGTTGAATGATATTTTCCTGCAACTGAGAGTGAATGAATATCTTCAAGAACTGTGTATTTTCATCTCGGGGGCACGGGCTTTTCAAGAAGTTGCCGGGTTTAATCTCAATGTCTGCCAGTTCCCTCCTCAAGCTGTGAAACTTTATTTCCCTGTCGGCCATACACCGCAACAGATGTAAAGGCCATTGGATATAGACCCCAGTTGGCTGCAGAAGCCAGACTGCTAGTTTAGAAACGGCCATATAGTTATGATAAATGACAGCCTTCAACCTGGCCAACCTAAATAGATTATGTTGGCTGCATCTTCTTCTTACCAGGTGCCCATGGGTAAAAGGAGCGACTATGTAAAAGCCATAGAGCCAACTGCCTCATGCAGTCTATTAATGGCAATAGGAACACAGGAAAAAATTATCAAAGGTGAAATAAATCTGTGTTATTGGAGGAATCAAGACAGTGCTAACATATTTATTCAGTTACTTTAGCTTGAATTATTCAAATACTTACTGATATTGTATTTTTGTATTGCATTTTGCCACACTATAAAACATCTACTTTGTGGATTCTGAAATGGTGATCAGTAGAATTGTGTTTAGCTCTAGCACCTGATTATGACAGATAATGAATTTATTTTGTTCCATCCATCCATTTCCAACCATTGATCCAAAATTGGGTCAGGGAGTCATGCTGGAGCCTGTCCCATCACTTATGGGTGAAAAGGGGGCAAACGCCATGTACAGGTCACCATTCATCACAGGACTTGAGCAATTAGAGGTTCAGTGTCTTGCTCAAGGTCACTTTGAGATTCTTTTGTGCTGGGGCTAGGGATCAAACCACGCAATCTTCCTATTACTAAACGACTACCCTACCTCCTGAGCATATTACCTTTTGTGATTTGATCCCTTGCCCCTGCAGAAAGTTGGTCAAAGTGTCCTTGAGCAAGAAAAAGAACCCTCAACTGCATAAGTCCTGAGATGGAATGGTGACCTTTCTAGGATTTTTCCCTGCCTTTTGCCCAATGAATGGTGGGATAGGCTGTAGCATGAGTGGGCGATCCAACTTCAGATAAGTGGTTGACTATGGATGGATGGATGGATGGATGGGTGTATTTTGACAAAACTATTTTGATGCGTTCTTCTGCCTGCCACAGGACTTAGAACTCTACAATGAGGCTGGCCTAGTTTTCTATAAACAGATTTTGTTACCCATCCCTCAATGTCCCTTCATTTGAGGGAGCCTTTTAAAAGAAGTCGCCGATATGATTTCTTTGTTTGTGCATGCATGTGTGCATGCACATACCAAATATATGCTGTTTGCTCATGCACATGTACATATGTGTGTGTGAGTGTCAGTGAAGAGCTCTCCATCTTTTGTTCTCCCCAAGATAAAGAGCATCCACTGCTCAGTAACAAATACATAAATATGCATTAATGTGTTCTGGTTGGGCGATTCTGAAGAACTGTCAAGCGTCAAATGTAAAGGTCATGCTTTGCTTGCTAAATGGGGGGGGATCCACGAGACCATGGTTAGGGCATTATTTGAATAAACTATGCGGCAATTTACAAGCAGTAACCTTCAGTGTTGAAACACATCTTCTCTCCTTAGTTTGGAAACGCCTGCCAAACTGAATCCAATCTATCAGCAGCTTTTGCCATAGATTGGATCGTATCTTGATATATAGTCATCTTATATATGATTTTTGCTGAGATGACCTTGTGCGTTTCTTCTCTGGTGGCCTCGGATCACGCAAATATCCAAATCCAACCCTTCATCCACACAGCCTTCAGTTTGCATTCATTTCTCATTTCTTTATTAATCATAACAGTAAATCATTGACATGTTTCATAAAAGCGTAATTTGAAATGAAAATAATGTGCATAGTGATTTGAATTTTGAGCACTGCTCCTTAATCTGCCCCCAGCCCCCCTCCTCGCTGCTCTCTTCCTCCGTAGGGCATGACAGTTGTGGAGAATGTGGCAGGTGGAGGTCTTTCAGGCAGAGAGAGGGTTGACCTTGACATTGCCTGGATAGAACTGGTTTGGTTAGTGATACAGCCAGATTCCTAGCTATTTACTATGGCTCCATAGATGGGTCTGGTGGACAGAGGGACAGTCCCAACCTCTGCCCCATCCTAAGCTCCCAAGCAGCAGATGCCACATGGCGGCCCTGGAGCCTTCAGCCGGCGCGGAGACACAAGCGAACGCCAGCCAGGTCACGGAAGGCTATGTCTGTGTCACGTACAGAGAAGTCCCTCTCAGCAGGCGGCAGGCTGCTGTCCTCTCCTGTCCCGCTCTCTCAGAGCCAGAGTTCAACAGCTTGTTTGCACGTGCTGTGTGTAGATTAAAGCAAGAGGCTGTCAGGGATAATTAAAAGTAATAGAGCTTAGCTCTTTTTGGATTAATGTCCTAGACAGCAATATACTGTCTGGCTGAATCTTTTTTTTATTTATGTATGCATTTATCAGTGCAGGTGTGTGTGTGTGTGTGTGTGTGTGTGTGTGTGTGTGTGTGTGTGTGTGTGTGTGTGTGTGTGTGTGTGTGTGCGCGCATATTATGTTGTACTGCCTCATTATCCTGACTTTTTAATTGAGCAAACCTTATATAAATATCACATCATGTATAAAGTGTGTTATCGTCATACTATCAGGACTGTTATATATTGTCATTGACTATTGATCATCTGAATGTATCTATTTACAAAGCAATGCCTCTATGCATCATTTATTTTGTAAGTACTTTTCTATCAAGTACAAATAATTGCAGTAATTATGTATGCAGAGAATGGTTACTTTCTACTACACTGCATCTTAACATCTGTCCATAATCTACAGTTAATGAGCATGATGTCAAGCTCAATCCTTGGTTGTAGAACAAATGTGAAGTTTTAAAAAAGTCATGGCAGCAGCATCTCTTAACATATAGTCATTCCGTCCAGAATCCCTTTCCCTGTTGACATTCCAAATTGAATGGTAAATGCTGCGGTCAGTGTTGAATCTTGTACCATTCTTTTGCAGTGCAATACTATTGTAATATATTATTCATTCAGCGATGACATATTTGTATGCTCTTCATTAATGGCAGATTCATTATCGATGTTATTTAATCCAAAACTGGTTGATGTTAAATGGTTGTAGCAGGTATTCAGATGGTTGATGGCTGTTATTGCCTGAGTACAGACGCTTTGGTGACTGATGAGCCAGAGACAGGAAATTCAAACCCACTATTGGGCTTCAGAAAGGGCATCCAGCTTTAATTCCCCAAGCTCTAAGTCCATGTCAACCCCCACAATGTGTGGACTAATCGCGAGACGTAAAACAGAGCTCTCATTCACCTCACTTTCTCTTCATAGTATATACCCTTTACGTTAGCTGTTAGTAGAGTGTGGGTGGTCAAAGAAAACTAACCAACTTACAGCCCAATGTTTCATTTGTGATTCATTGTGACTGATTATAAGATGTCCTGTCTACCTGTAAACCTACAATCTAAAAGATATCGCAGAATGGTATACATTTAAGTGGCAAGGAGTCATTTCGAGACACAGAGGTTATATAGCTCAGGAGGGAGGGTGGTCATCTAGTATTCAGAGACTGGTGGTTTGATCCCCAGCCCTTCCAGAAAGCATGTTGACATGTGCTTGAGCAAGGCACTAAACCCCTAACTGCTCCTGAAGCACCAGGTTGTGGCTGCACTCACTTCTTTTATACCTATCCTATCCTATATTAGGATAGGTTAAATACAGAGAACAAATTCAGTCAGCCATGGTCATGTGGCAAACAAAACAATTATATTTTTTCTACTGTTTGTTCAAGATGGCACAATATCATGGCGAATTGCCGGAAGCTTAGTGTGATTTTATTTTTCAATTTCAAAAGAATTCCAATATTGTACTTTTGTAACCAGAGTGACAATAAACATCTTGAATCCTATCTGGTTAGGCATCCACTGCCAGAGGATGGAAAACATCTTACTGCCTTTGTGATGCTTGGGATTTTGGGTGGGAATATTGCCACAGATACATCTACTGTTCTGTTCCAGTTATGGTGCCTGATACCAAAAACTAAAAAGCAGCCAAACTCCTTTCAAAAGGGTCAGGATTAGCCTCTTGCTCCATTTATTAGCCTGAGAAAATGGAGTGAAAACTGAAATTTAAAAAAATAGCAAAATCACCATGGAGCTAATAAATAGCATACAGTGCATATTTCTAATGTATTGGATACATTCATACTGCATAAATTATCACCAATAAATATAATATTTAAAATGCGTAAACATGCAACATGCTAGTGACATCAGGTAATGGTATTAAGCATACATTGGTTAGCAAATAAACTCAAATCATCCATCCATCCATCCATTGTCAACCGCTTATCCGAAATCGGGTTGCTGGGGAACTGGAGCCTATCTCCGTTCTCATTGAGCGAAAGGCGGGGTACACCCTGTATAGGTCGCCAGTCTATCACAGGGCAAAGCAGTTAGGGGAACAGTGTCTTGCTCAAGGACACCTCGACACGCTTCTCTGCAGATCCAGGGATCGAACCTGCAACCTTCCGATCGCCAGGCAACCGCTTTCCCCACTGAGCCATGTTGCCCCATCAAACTCAAATCATTCTTAAATAGAATCGAACTAATCTTAGATAAACTCAAATCGACAGAAAATTGATCCATATGACACATTCACTTACACACTCTTTCCAATGAACTGAATCTGCTGCGGAGACCATGAAGTGAACTGGGTTCATGGATTTCATTGAATATACTCTAGAACATGGTAGAAACAAGATAGAAAACAAAATCTTAAAAGAAGGGTAGTAAACAAACATAAAGCATTACTAACAGGCATTGCATTGAAGAAACCCCATATTAAATCTATGGAGAATGCATCAGGAGATGATACATGCATCTTTTTTTGCATTCAATATGTGCTGTTCCATGCACACTTCCAGTTTTGTGGTGATGTAACGCAAAGTGCTACAAACAAACATACCCACCATTACCTGTCACTGTTACAAGTGTAAAATAATAAAGCTTAAATGCCCAGAGGGCGGAACATTTACATTCCACTTTGCGGAAAACGTGACAGTCACATTTCTTTTTGCTTGTACCATAATGAGGGATAACTTATTTGACCACATTATATAATGCAATGTCAACAATTCCTCCATATTGGTTGTTCAAAGTAGAACGTGCTTAACCTTGGTAATTGTTCCTCTTGATCCTAAATCACACTGTGATTATTCCCTTGAGTGAGAACCAGTTTACCTGGGTTAGACCTGTGTGTGTGTGTGTGTGTGTGTGTGTGTGCGCGCGCACACGCGTGCGTGCGTTTGCACACGTGTGCTAGCGTTTGAACTTCTCAGGGTCAAAGCTTTATATCTCCGCTCATTGAGGCTGACCTTATATTGATTCTGAATCTCAGGTACACGTACAAACATGCATACACCTGTTCCTCACATACACTGGCCCTAGCAAACCTTTATGAACCTTGTATTGATTATACTGTATTGATGTGAGGCAGGGACAGAGAGAGAGAGAAGCTAGGAGATTTCGCTAGCATCAGTATTTAATCTTTGAGCTGCTGTATTTTTCTGAATAAACATACGATCCAGTTGAACCAATTGATATCTTTTGCGGTTAATTCAGAAATGTTTCGTCACTCAAACAGGTGACATCTTTAGACTGAGGAACCATCAAGGGGCAGCATAGCTGAGTCGGCCAAGCGGTCGTCTGGCGAGCGGAAGGTTGCAGGTTCCATCTTCGGTCCTGCAGAATGTATGTCGAGGTTTCCCTAAGCAAGATACTGAACCCCTGAGAGTACATCTGTCGGTGTCTTACAATGCCGTGATTGGAAACATTCCCCAATCCTTTGTGAATGGTGCTCATTGCCACTGAATGTGCAGTTGATCACCCAACTTGCATATGAAACCAGCCTATTGTTGTGTGGCATCAAGGTACTGTTTATAACGAGGGGGATGTTTGTTTTCAGCTCAGACTGAAGAAGTCACCTGGTGAGTGACGAAACGTTTCTTAATAAACTTCTGATCCAGTTGAACTGATTCACCTCTTTTTTGTGATTTCCATACCTGGATTATTGAGCATGCATCAAGACGAATGTAATAAGCTTTCTAATTGTCCTCGGATGATAGAAAGAGAAAGAAAAAAGAAAGAAAGAAAAAAAAGATACATTTTCAAAATCCTAATGGGACCCATCATCGTTTTTGCTTCAAACAGTCACCAAAATGCCATTAATGCATTATAAAAAGACAAAATCCCCCTAGCCCTTCAGCTGGACCTGCTTCTTTTCTTCCCATTCTTCCATTCCCTCACGTATTCTGAAATTAATCTGTAGAAGATTTGCTATTAACAATGACTATTCACCGAGCACTGCACAGTGGGAGAGGGCTCTGGCACAAAGAGGCCGGGAGAAAAAAGGGAGGGGGTCAGGGAGTTAGCTCCGTTGGGAGAAGACAAAAGCCAGGAGCAAACAACCAAGGGAGTGATAAACACATTGAGAAAAAAGGTAACTATGGTAAACAGTAGACACAACATATAATTCTGGGAGCCCCCTGCTTTAAAGGCACATTTTGCTGCTTTTGTCAGTGTCTATCCTGGACATTCTATCCTCTAAAATATACTCAGGCCCAATAAAGCACTGCTAC
>OMLC01036891.1:0-11500 GCA_900302585.1 Regalecus glesne
GTGTGTGGGCATTTGGGGCGTCTGGTTTGTGTCTGGTTGACGCAGAGCTGTCTCTTCCTGGGAGAACAGAGAAGAAACCAAGAAGGCCTCTGCTTCCTGTTTATTTTGAACACGCCGCTTGTTAACACTTTGCCCCAAGAGAGATCACAGAAACCTTGGGCTGATAAAGAAAGAGTGTCCGAGAAGTTAAGATTAACGAACAGACAAACTGATTTTTCAGCTAAGGTGGCGTTTTCCGCTGCAGCTAATCTGCTAACACTGATATCAAACTAGTAGTTGTGTAGGTGATATCTATAGACGTGGTCCTACTTGCAAACAAATCCTTTTTTTAGTTCTGTCTGGATGTTGTAAGCAAACCAGGGTGACTGGTTATCACCTTCAGCTATTGCGCAACAAATCAGCTGGAGGCTGCAAGGATGTGGATAAGATAAGGCAAGAGCTGTGACAATACTAAGCAAAATGTTTGACGTGGGTAAAATGTGTATCTGTGATTTCTGAAGTGCTCAATAAATACACACACATCTATAATCCAAATGTAAAAACCATGGCTTTGTGATGTCTTCATTTGCTCCAGTTAATAAGGACACATCTCCAATATAAAGTGACAGAAGATACTGACCCTAGCAGACCTGTGCCCTCAGAAAACCACTTGCAACTGGGAGGTCTCTACCAAAAGGCCCACGTGGGGGTTAAGCTTCGTTTGACATTGTTTTGAGGTCATAAAGGGCCAAACTCCCAAGCTAATGCCTAACCTAAACCTGGCCCCTGGAAAACCTTTGGAGCCTATGCTTGGTAGATGATCAATTCAGGATGTTGTGAATTTGCAGTGTGAAAGAAACAATCCAGAGTTATTTTTAAGTCCATTGCTTTTTGTACACTCACGACTCCTGAACACATGAACACACCACAGTTTAGCCAAAGCTAACATGTTGCAGCAGCTGTCTATTATAGAACAGAAAGTTACTCATTTTGTCATTGCATTCTTACAATGAAATTTGTTCTCAGCATTTAATCCATCCGACTGCACAGGAGAAGTAAGTAGCTGCAGCACCCAGGGACCAATTGCAGTTCTTTTTCCTATTGCCTTGCTCAGGGGCACAAGCAGGAGTATTAACCCTAAGATGCATGTATTCTTAAATGGTGGTAGGAAACCAGAGCACCAAGGGGGAACCCAAAGATACAGGGAGAACATACAAACTACACAAAGAATGAACCTGGGATGGAATTTGAACCCAGGACCTTCTTGTTGTGAGGTATTGGTCCTATCTACAGTGCCATGGAAATTGTTTGACTTCATTTTAAAAATACACAATCTTTTTATGATCTATTATGGTTATTTCCTTCCTTATTGCTTCCTACAACACAGCCTAAATAGTTTACTCTTGGGAGTCACTTTGCCACTACATATTCCAAAGCAAATAATATGAGGGAATTTAGAACAAAAATAAAAAAATATTATTTTTAGTTTTTTTAATGACCACTCACATTTGTGGAGTGCTTTTTTACGCTGAATGTGAATTGGCTGAATTCTACATAGCAAATGATAGCTGCATGTCCAGTATGAGGAAAAAGGATGGACAACTTTGAAAATAAAACCTATCATTAAACTTCATGAATGATGAGTATTACATAAGGGTAGATATCAAAAATTTCTAAATGTTACTTTAAGATATGACAGTTGATTGACACTTGCCAAAAATAAAAATAAAATCGCAATTGCATACATTTTTATGCAACAAGGCTAGGCCTAGCGAGATCTCAACTTCTAATCATGGTAGTGTGCATAACCGACTGAGTGGTGAAGGACCACTGGATACAATGAACACACACACAAGGCATGATGGCATTTTCTGGTGCCATAAAGCCACTGATCAAGCAGATGGGGTAGACTTTGGTGTGTGTGGATTTATCACTGCCCTCAAGGTCCATCAAGGTCCCCCTTTATATCAACAACCCTGTTCTGGCAGATGCCCCCAGTAACTGACACATAAAGGGGGTCAGTATGGTGTCAAAGGCAGTTGTGTCAAGCTTAACGGAGGATCCTCTATTTACTGACTAAGTGACATACATGGGAGTACCCTGAGGTTATCTGTGACTGGAGCCAGACTGTGTGTCTGCCAGTCGATACCCCCTTTTTTTCCTTCAGTCAACCCCATTCCCCATAATGCTCCCAATTTGGGTCTGTTTCCTCCATGTATCCCTAAGGGAAGCTCTGAACCAGTCCTCAAACTGCTGTTTTAAAGTTGCCTACAGAAGCCTGTATAAGATCAAACAGCAGAGCAGGATGGGCCACTCAATCTAACAGTGGCTTCGGCTAATCAAAGTTTAATTCAGGAAAGCCCTCAGGTTTCACTGTGGCCCGCCGGATCGAGACAATGTGATTCTGATTTAGGTTGAATAGCCTGGGACTGGCTGAACAGGGGTTGCTGGAACAGCCGCATGGCTGAGAGCTAGGGCCATGTCCCTCTGTGAGTGACAGCCATAAAATATGATTGCTTGCCAGCAGCCAGCATCAGGACATTTGTCGATGTTTGGAATCAAAGGTTTCCAACCTCTATGAACTCTCACAATACCAAGCGGAAGTAGCAAACATCCTACTGAAAGTTAAAAAGAAACTTTTAAGTGTGGGGGCTGAACCAGTTTGTGCAGGCGACAGACTCATTAGGAACCAACAGGCATGCCCTGTGTAGAATTAACATCATATAAAGCTGTAAATCTAGCCTGTGTGTGTTTGATTCATGGCTGTCACTTCAAATCAAGCTCTCACAGATGGAAATGTAAAGCATAAAGAGCAAACGCTTGCACCCTTGGCTTTGATCCATTATTTCTCTCCCTTGTGGTTTCATGGTCAGTTGAACACAGGTCAAATTGAAACTTGGGACTTTGCTCAGACTCAGGTTGCCTGTTCCTGCCCCCGTCGAATAGTTATAAAAAGGAAAGGAGCATTTTGGCACCTGGGTGCAACGTCTTTACTCTGGTGATGAGCTGCTTTACTATTCCTTGTACACTGTTAGACCAAAACAAGGTCCAACAAAACAGCTGTAGACCCCCATTGAATTAGAAAATACTAATGTAAGTGAAACAAGAACAATGTCAGAGATACGACAATGTGAAGAACAACTGTTAGGTGACTTTGACATGAACAAAACATAGTTATCAAATTTGTTGGAAAAGGGTCTAGTATTGACTTGTACATTTTAATTTAAATAGCTAATGCTGCATGTTATTTACAGCATATCCTGACAGGATGATCAACATTGACATTGTAAAATAGATGCCACTACAGCAGTTCGAAAAAAGTATCTTAATTTGCCATCATACACACAATGAAATCCATTCTCTACATTTAACTCATCCTATTGTATAGGAGCAGCACCCAAGGACCAACTCCAGTTATATATCTGGTTG
Source organism: Regalecus glesne (assembly GCA_900302585.1). Taxonomy (NCBI): domain Eukaryota; kingdom Metazoa; phylum Chordata; class Actinopteri; order Lampriformes; family Regalecidae; genus Regalecus; species Regalecus glesne. The sequence goes on from OMLC01036891.1 coordinate 3,409, forward strand.
CCTTGCTCAGGGGCAGAAGCTGGAGCATTAACCTTAACATGCATGTCTTTTTGATGGTAGGACGAAACCGAAGCATCTGAATGAAACCCACAGACACAGGGAGAACAGGCAAGCTCAACACAGAAAGGACCTGGGACAGCCTGGGATTCAAAGCGAGGACCTTATTGCTGTGAGGCAACAGTGCTAACCACTGGACCACCATGATATTCAAAGATGAAACTGAGTCATGGTTTTTAGCTAGCTAAAAACCCAGAGAATAAAGCTGACATATGAGAAGTACTTGGTGAAAAAAAACAACTGTTTAAACACATTAAAGGTGATAGTACATGTCTTACTTGCATCTCTGTGGAATCCTAGTTAGAATGAAACCACATTAGGCAGGGTAAAAGAGAATAGTGGTGGACATAAAGAAAAAATATATTTTGGCTTGATAACATAAATTAGAAAAAGCTAGAAAAATGTAACATCTTATAACAGAATGGACATTTTGATGAACTCAATCAAATATCTTTGCAGAGGTCTCAGTCCCCTGAGAAGCCAGGTTTATCCCAACAATATGATTTTCACAACCACATTGAAATATTAACTTTCCATATTCCGAATGGAGTATTAAATGCTCCACGTTCCCTTGTCTTGATGAAAGAACTACTTTATGTTGGGCAAATCATGAAAAGGCAGATGTGTGCAATAGGAGGCTTATCTTCACATCTCGTGTCTCTACAAGCCGTAGCCACTTAGCATCCTGTTGTGAGAAAAGGTAAGTGTTGACAGGTACCTGAATAGTCACATCCGAACACCCTGCTGTTCAAAAAAGGCAAGCCGCCACATAAGGCTAGCATGATGCCATGCGTGTCCCCGCAGGGGGGAGGCCCAACATGGTGAGAGGCCTGTGTCTCCTGGTGAAGGATATGCACAAAGGAGGCCGGACCACCGGGGCATGAAGGGACAATAGGTCCTGTCACACAACCATTTATTGACCTCAACAACTTTGTCAGGGACAGGTGATAACACTTACTTGCATTCTGCAACATCCTCCAGTAACAGACGAGGGCGGTTGGAGGCTTGTTTTTCAGAGAGCTACCAGACCAGAGAAATAGAGAACATACTTTTCAAGTGGACTCCGTCTATGAGCGAATTACAACGGGAAAAGCTGGACCCGTAACACATATCACTGACGCTCCCTCAGTGAAGCTTTGTTTGGCTTGTCCACCAATTGTGGGAATCAGGTTCGGTCTGCAAAGCATCTGTCCTGAACGACTTCAGGGTACTGTGTAGCTCATTACTCGGCACACAGGAGCTATACTTCATCAGCCAACCTGAGTACATATGGAAGTGATTTCACCTGGTCCTGTTGCTGGAGAGGTACAGTAGAAGTGGAAGTGGCCTGTTTGGGATGTGGAGCCCACTAATTTGAGACGTAGATCACAGTTCTAATAGAATGGAACCAGGTTTGTGCTGTCTCCTCATAATGAGTGATGGTCTATGCCTTCTAAACCCAGCTCGATTAGCCTGGCTATAAATGGACATCAGTCCTGTGCCAAGGGTTTGACAAATCCTCTCTGGGTGTATGAGTAGCCCTCCCTCAAGTGATCAAAACGTTTGATGTCTGCCTTTCTTCCGGGAAACACTGACCATTCAGTTTAATCATCCATCATATGACTCCTTCTGCTAACAAACAACAGATAGAAATATATCCCTCTTGCACTTTTCGAATTCATTCAAAAAGTCCATTTAGCCTGGAAATGTGTGTGGTGTTAATAGCTATTCAGCATAAATAAAAATATAGAAAAAGAAATAATATAATCTGCAAATATATATGGTTTAGCCCTAACAGGGGGATGTATTTTCTGATTCTCATCTTATGCTATTTATAAGAGCTCTATTGACAATACCTTCTCCTGGATCACCACCTTGCTGTGGTGGAGAAGCTTGCGTTTACTAATGAGAGCCAAGCCATCTGGAGCTTGGCTCCTGGCAAAGTCACCCAAGGCATAGAGTTCATGGAGAAGGTGCCAGAAGAAGCGCAATCCAACAAAGATGAAACTGGCAGAAGATGTATCCAGGTCTCAATGGTAGTGAAGGTGAAAGAAGGCTGAAAAAGAAGGTGGTCCCCAATTGTCTTGGTTCTCCATGTCATTGGACTCTGACCACTCCCTGCCAAGGACTGTGTGGTGGCTACAGACGCATCAGCCTATCCACACAAAAGCTGTTACACACAATCATCCTCCTGCAAGGAGACGCACAAGGCCCTAGAAGCAGGACAATCAGCCACAATCCCAAGTGATCACCGATGATGGTTGACAAGTATGTCAAAAGCATGGCAAGGTCAAATATTGGAAGCTACTTGCTGACAAGTGAGGAAATAGCAAAAAAGCTGAGTCAGTTCATCTGAATACAACATTCAGTGGGAGAAATATTTCATCACTAAGCAAAGTGACTCCTCACAAGGTGGCATGGTTTTGTAATTTCATTTTCATTTTTTCAGCCTGGAAGGATTCTTATGGTTTTCATTCTTGCTCAGCCAAATGCCCTCATATTGACCATGTTCAATATTATTGCAGGTGGTGGCTTTGCCACCTGGTTACAAGACGCTGTTCAGCTATGAAGACTTAAGACACCAAACCACATACAGAAACTAATCCCAGACTTTCCAGTGTTTACTTACCATTTAGAAATCCTGAATGGTGTTGGTTTGGTTTACTTATATGGAAACCTACAGGCTGTGTGAGGTTTCATGCTGAATCATGCATGCGTTTTAATAAGCCTGCCCCTTCACTGGCCAGCCCTGTCCATGTCTGGCATTGTTTCTCAAGAACAAAGACCTGCACCCAGAGGCTACGAATCCCTGAGCCAACCGGAAATACCCAGCCCACTGGAGAATGTTTCCCTTCGTCTTTGTCTGGCTCATTTTCTCTGTAGTAAGACAAATATTGTTCTTTAATATGGGAAAATATTACACGTATTGCATTCCCGCCACTCTCATTCCACGCTGTTGATTCCCGTCATATTATGACTATCTTCCTTGCCAAACAATGGGGGCAATGCACTGAGCTATCCTGAGATGTGTCAACGGATGGTTCCTATTCATAATAATGCTTAGCCCCTCAGTGGACCCCAACAACAGCCTGAACACCAGTCAGAACGCCAGCACATCCGGGCCTTAACCAAACAGGACTCCCCTGTCTCACTGTCTATGGAGAGTCAAACAAACAAATAGTTGTGCTGATGATTAGGACATGAGTTGGGTGATTCATACACACTGCTGTATGTCCAGGTTCCTGCTTCCCTTTTGTTTCTGAGACAGACTGTAGGTGATAAGCAGAAAAGGGTGCACATGCAAGCACCAAACAGAAGCTGTCTTATACGGTGAGGGAAGGAAGATTGAGGGTAAAGGTGAGGCTGGAGGTATCAGGCCAGAGCATATTTGGGTCAAAAACCAGGTCTTTCATGGTTTCAGTTATTCAGCTAACTTAGTAGTCAAAAGACGAAGAACAAGAAGAGGGAGAAACATTTTTTCTACTTCTTTTTCATTTGTAACTTTAACAGTGAGCAGCTGCAGCGCTCGAGGGAAAACTCCAGTTGTTTTTCCTATTGCCTTGCTCAGAGGCACAGGCAAGAGTATTAACCCTATCATGCATGTCTTTTTGATGGTGGGCGTAAACCCAGAGGAAACCCATGCAGACAGGGGGAGAACATGCAAACGCCACATAGAAAGGACCTGGGACGGGATTCAAACCCAGGACCTTCTTGCTGTGAGGAAACAGTGCTAACCACTGGGCCTCTAGGAAGGAGACCATAGAGCCCATTTGTTTTTTCTATTTTTTAAGCAAAAGAGCTTTACTTGAGGTCAACTGACACCAGTATATTTAAAAGTACAGCTCCTCATAATGTGACATTGAAGAGGGATTGAGGACAGGGTTGAATAAGAGAGGAGCTCTTGCACATGAGCAACATTAAATCATCATGATCGTCTCACTATTGTTGATATGGCATCTCCCCAATATGACTACAGAGTGGTAATCCAAAGTTGCAGAAAGACCGGAGAGACACTCATCAAGAAAACGCCTCAGCCAAAAACAAAAACAAGATCTCCTTCAGGGCTGATACATGTCCCAGTTAAAAGAGGAAAAAAACAAGTGGCCTATATGGTCCCTCCTGATTTTATTCCATTCACTATCACAGGTGCATTCAAAAGTTTCCTTGCTCCGAGACAAATGGGCTTCATCAAGTTAACATATAGGTAGAGGTGCCTTAGGCAACACTCCCTGTGAGTTGCTGGGCTTTTCCTTTGGAAAGCAGAGTACTACTATACATCAATGGGAACCTTTTGATGATTGCAAGCCAAATAGCCACCACATGGCTTACAAGGCAGCCATCAGTGAAGGAGATGCAAGCAAAAGGTTTAAGATGAGCTATGGCAGGAGGCTGGCCACAACATGTAACCCCCCCCAAAAAAATAAAAAAATAAAAGTCTGCAGTCATGTGTGCGTGAGCAAAAGTGAGATAGTGAGAAAGAGAAATGTGGTTTCTCTAGGGTCATTATTGGCATACAACAAAATTGTGATGGTGAATCAGAAACCAGCAGCAATAGAAAAATGAGACGGATCAAAAATAGAGAATAGAAAAATATGGTAAATAAGCAAGATAACTATAAGTTGGCATCCTCTACCATATCAAATAAGGAACTTGGATGAGGTATTCATAAGATCCCAAATGCCAAATGAAGAAATACACCTTTACATAGCAAACAGCTCAGTTCCCAACAGCTACAGGAGGTTGTGGCATGGTGGAGGCTACAGCTCTGTGGAAGAAGCTGGTCTTCAGTCTGCTAGTTTGGGCTGTGATGGCCCAATATATCTTCCCTGATGGCACAATCGATTTCATCTGTAAATTAGTGTCACCGTTTACTAGCATTTCACTGGTAATGTGTACTGTTTACAGAGGATTGGGGAATATTCTATCACAACTCTCTAGGCTGGAGATAGATGAACTCTTGGCAACACTCTCGGTTTATATTTTGTGTCCACACACAGATGCATACATATGTGAATAATAGTAATAATGATAATAATAATAATAAAAGGATTGTATGCATATTTTCATATATCTTTGCTTCAGTGATGCTTTTTTCACATTGTCTTGTGAGGTATAAACGAAATATCTGTATTTTCAAAGTGCTCACAACCCCATCTTTCCCAATCAACGTTTCTATTGTTTCCTGCTTATTCAGTATCTTGATGCTAGATTATAAATAAAAACAGATCCTGAGTGCAGGGGATGCATCTTTCTTCTCCAAAGAAACTGATTTAAAACAGAGGTGGCACAGCTCAGGACGAAGGGCGGTCATCTAGTAACCAAAGGATTGGTGGTTCGATCCCCGCCGCCTGAAAAAAGCGTGTATAACTGTCCTTACAACACTAAACCCCAAACTGTTCCCTGGGCGCTGCAGCTGCTCACTGCTCCTATACAATAGGAGGGGTTAAATGCAGAGAACAAATTTCATTGTATGTATGCGCAATGGAAAAATAAACACAGCTTATTCTTCGTAAGACAGGCAGCGGAACAAAATAAGATGTGACAAGGTATTGAAAACAGAAATAGCTACAGTGGTAGACTGAGAGCACAGTCTGCAACTGTAAACATCAAAGAGAAGAGTGGTGTGTTGTAATGATAGTGGTTTTAAGTATGAGTCTGTTCCTATAAATAAGATATGCTTCGTGAAAAGAGGGACGAACACTGACAGAATAGATACTGACATGAATGTAGAACTCTCAGCCAGTGAGGTCATTAACTGTTCTGAAAAAGTCTTTTTGCATGCTCCTTAGTCCAGGTAAGGAAATAGCAGAAGGTCGGATCAGTTCTAGACACAGCAGTTATTGAGGGAAACATTTCATCACTCATCAAAGTGACCTCTTAAGTCTCAAGTGACTGCAGGCATCCCCACCCTTATAAACAATACAGTGGCACAATACCCCAAAACAATGATGGTTTCATACGCAAACTGGCATCACCATTAACTACAGTTACAATGTTAATGTGTACTAGTCACAGAGGATTGGGGAATAGTTGCACTCATAGCATTGAAAGATGGTGATAGATGTACTCCTAGCAACTCTCTCAATGTATATGTGTGGTTATCCTAACTGGGTATTTGTCATCCCCAGGAAGATGCCCAAACAGTGCACCACCTAACCAAAGAGGAGACAACAGCTACCTAAGCATAAAACAGTGGTGATTCCGTATGTGCAGGAGTGTCATAACAATTGAGATTATCGAGTATACACAAAGACAGCTGAACAGTCGAGACATGCAGTTTCCGAACACAGCATCTCAGTTGCTCTCAAACCCCAAAACACGGTCCACCCCAAGTATTGTGTCTGCCTGCACAACTGAGTAATATAGTGTATGTTGTTAAGAGCTGGGAGGATTGCCATGACTTGTACAACAGGGAAAGCAAACAGACACTGGCCATGAGGATGGTCAAACCCAGGAAAGAGTGGCTACTGGCCTGCAGATAGGTGTAGATTGTAGAGTCCCGGCCTGATGTGTTAGGTCTTCTGTCTTGTGCCATCCTCTTGAACAGCATCTGTTTGGTACAAGTCACGGCAATCCTCCCGACACTTAATAGCCTACACCACACTGCTCTGTTTTATGCCAGGGGATCTGATAAGATAAGATAAGATATTCCTTTATTAGTCCCACAGGGGGAAATGTAGGTGGAGCAGCTTTTGGCACTTTGTGTTTTGGGGTTTGAAAGCAACTCAAGATGCGATGTTTGGAAAATACATTTCTCAACTGTTAGAATAGTAAATTGACTTATTTTACACAGAGGTTTTCTACTCTAGCAATCACTCAAAGTGCTTTACATTATATGCTTCACATTTACCAAGCATGGGGGATTCAGGCTGGATGGCCTTTTTCTGACGCCACGTGGTGGAACTGATACCGCCCAACTTGGAGTCACTCTCTACCACTGAGCCACTGCGGCCTGAAACTCCTACCACATATGGAATCATCACTGGTTTACGCTTAGACAGCTGTTGTCTCCTCTCTTCGATCGGCTGGTGCTCTGTTTGGGCGTCTTCCTTGCTTTGCCAAACATCCAGTTAAGATAACCACATTCAACCAGGGCCTGTTTTATGTGGGATTTCGCTCTTTCCCCAGCCACTGTAGGTTAGGGAGGAATGCTGGTTTGAACGAGGAGTCATAGAGGCCATCTATGTCAAGAGAGAACAACCATCCCTGAACTAAGGGGGCGGGACTAAGAATACAGCTGTTGTCATTTTCAGTGCTGATTACAACTATTCCCCAATTCTCTGTGAATAGCACACATTGCCAATTGTAACTCCTGTCAATAGCCAATTTGCATATGAAACCATTGTGGATTTCAGTCATTCTGCAACTGTATTGTTTATAAGGGCGGTGATACATGTAGTCAGCTTAGACTGATGATGTCACCTTTATAAATTATGAAACATTTCTGTGATTAAACGTTATGTCCAGATGAACTGGTTCATCTTTCTGTGATATGCTTACTAAGAATGGAACTATGTAGAGGACGCAGTAGCCATTATTCATCCATAATGGCTTTTTTCTATTGCCAAAGCACCGTAAGTATACTTAAAAAAATAATTTCTTAAGTTATTTTTCTGGGAGAATTAAAGTTAATGTAAAATAATAAACACTGAACAATGAGAATGAGACATTTAAATATGCCATAAAATGTGTCAAATGTCAGTTGACAGAACCAAATTGGATGCTCTAAGGTGAGGCCTCCATTCAGGAGGGCTGAATTACACCCAGCATTTCAGCTCCAGGTCAAATAGACAAATAAAACTAGTCAGAGCCCATCAAGTTGCATCATTACTTTCAGCTTTTCCTTTGGATCCCTAGTGATATTCACTTTTGTCTTTCTTCCCCTCTCAATAAAAGATAGTTGACAGCTTTAAGCGGATTATCACCCCACGTTAACAGGGTCCAAAACAGCTGACTGGCTCCAGGAATTGTGTGAGGAATTAGCCACCTGCCATGACGCGAACCACAGCTACACTGCAACAGCAAACTGGCCTCGTGTCATATGCAGTACATACAC
>OMLC01036895.1:0-12432 GCA_900302585.1 Regalecus glesne
TAGTGAGATGTCCGTTTTATGTGTCATGATCAGTTCCCACATTGCAGGGGTGGACATGAACTTGGATGGAGCATGGAGGATTAAGGCTGGATGCCCTTCTAGAAGTAACTTCATGAAATTAGGGATATTGTTTAGCAGATGTAAGACATGGATCAAGGCACTTGTCAGCTGATTAACACTTTTTACAGCTCGAGCACACTTCACTTTAACTATTGAAAAGTTATAGGAGTAAATGTATGACATTGTGGTTTCTTCTTTCACTGCGTTGCTTGGCCAGAGTAAGCATCATCCATTAACTGAAAAACGGATTCTGCAGTTTTGCATGATATAGGAATAGAAGGTCCATTTTTACGTGTCACACTTAGGGGGGACGGGCATGGACTTAGATGGAGCTTGGGGGATTAAGGCCAGATGCCCCTCTTGATGCCCCATCTCCTCAAATATAGAGATGAGTTTATATTTCTTTGTCTCATTGACCAGTGGAGGGCAGTAATGTGGAAGAAGAGAAAGAATATAATGGTGTTGGACAGCAATATTTCTGAAAATCATCTGGAAATGCTTGCATGGACAGAAAACGTTTCACCTGTTTCTGGCATGAAAATGTTTCTGTAGATCTGCAGATGTAGTTGTCCAGAAGTGTTTCTACAATTACTTCGTAGCCTTCTTTCAATCAGATTCTTTCAAAGATATAGTATACAGCACATGTTAGGAAGAGACAAATTCTATTAATTGGATATAAATGAGCAACTCACCTTGTCAAGAGTTCTCCTAGATGCAGAGTTGCTTGATAAATAAAATGGACTCAGAAAATAAATGTAATGGAAAAGACAAATGAATGGGCAGTATTCTCTATTAAATCTATTGATCTGTAGTCTCTCTTGTCATAGTGGAAACATGTATTCATGTTAGATGGCTCTATCTGTGAAGGCCTTGTGCTAACACATACCTCTCATTAATTACTATTGTGCAAACTGTGTTAGCAGCCTTAGCTATATTTAACCAGTTTCAATTGAAATGAGCCCCACCTGGCTGACATGCAATAATTGAATAATCACTGACTTTTGTATACATGTGTTGTGGCAACAATATATTGTGGCGAGTGGCTGTTGTTACTTCCTCATTCAATTCTCACAAGAATCACTACTAGTGGGCACTTGGCTGACATCTGAGCAGTTACTGAACTTGAGTTGACCTGTCCAATACAGCAGCCAGCAAAAGTCCTTGTTGCCAATGAGGGCGAGGCTTCTCATTCCAAAGCAAAAATGTCATTGTTTCAGGTTTTAACTTGGAGAATTGGTTGAATTATTTCTATGTTGAGCTGTCGTTGATGCTGAAATTGCACATAATGCATTTAAGTTTAAGGCTTAAAATATACTATTATTGATTCAAACTAACTTGAATCCTCGCTTTTATTCCTCCTTTCTCTTTTTTTCGGGGGGTGGTATGGCCCCATATTAGCTTTGAAACGGCCCCCAGATGCTTAAGGCCACCTATGAAAATCTGCAACTGCTAAAAGCTGTGAGTCACCAATTTTAGCTGTTAGAAGGAGAATGTCCCGAGCTTGAGGTTGGTTTGACAGACTATTCAACTGAACAGATGCAATGCATTTCACACTAAAAGCCAGTTTGACTAGCTCATGTGACGTGTGAGAACATATGCATTGAGGTATACACACAGATGCACATACACAAAAACACTTCTCGGCTTGCCATTTAGGCTGGGATTCCCCTGAACATTTAATCAAATAGATATAGATTAGGATCTCATCTGTATAGACATATCCGTCAACGTGTGTGGGACCAGTCACTAATAACACCCAAATTGTTGGGACCAATACACTGAAATTATTCAAACCGACATTGAATGTCATGAAATTGGTATTTTAAAACAATGATGAAGGGTTCCTCTATAAGAAACAGGTCAATCATATACAGTTCATCATCGCATATAACCAGAATAAAAATAAGCATGCACACATATCCTACCACACAGTAAAAAAAAAAGAACTGATCCCTGATAAGTTCAGTGAGTAAATCCAGACAGTCACTCTGCATTATTGCTGCACAATTTCACTCTACAGTTGGAGTGAAGCCCTTGTTAATGTCACTGTGCTCTGATTGAGTTTTCTTAAGGCAATGAAGCCAATTTAATCGTTTGGGGAACATGCCAATTCTCTAGTAACTCGATGACCATTCAGACAATTATTGACTGAGATGGCGGAGACGATAATTATATAGTTGTTCAACGCTGCTGAGACTTTTGGACAAACAGTCATCAAACTGATACGTTAAGCTCTCCGACTTCATTATTTTCTTCTAGAACTATTGGAAAATGAGGAAACACTTGAGTAGGAAGGTAACTGTAGATGAATTGAAGGAGGAATTGTGAAACGTGTAGCAGATAATTTTCCCAGTCTTGTCTGTCTCTGAACAGAGGTTGCCAGTCTTCCTAGGCCCTGAGGCACTGCCTTTCAATAAAAAGAAACCTTGGCAAGTGCTTTGTATGTTTCCCATGTGTGCCATCAAAAATAACGCACAAGCATGTTTTCAGAAACTCTTGGGCCATAATATAGTTATTTAAAAGATTAATGTGTGATTTAATGCAATCACATGAAATACAGGGCAGGCTTCATCAGACATTTGTGCCAATCACAAACAACACTGTTTCTGCACTGATTTCACTCTTGCATGAAGTCATTAATACAATATTTCTGTGATGTGTCCACAAATGAGAGTTGTTCAAATTAAAATTGCCATAAGTGTCAAAAGAAAGATGGAAAAGATAATGAACTCATAAACAACCATGATGTTGTTAAGACTTCGTGAGTGATATGCCCAATATTCTTCGACACTCCATATTGCCATCATTCAATGGTTCAAGTAGGTAGAAATGGCAAAAAAACCTGCATTCCTATAAAACAAACAGCCGTGTCAAGGAGTTTATTTAGTTAACAAGTTTCTTAATATTTTCCCATCTATAACTACCAATAAAGGCTCATGTATTTCTCTTGCTCATCACTTGCAGGAAATGTCATGATACTCCTTTTATGGAGATTTTTAGATTTACATCTTAAGGTAAACAAACTAAGCATTCAGCACATAACTTTTGTCAACTTTCAGTTTAATCTGTATTCAATATATATCTACGTAGTAAATATAAGTAAGCCAATCGTTTTGATTTATATAAACTTATACCAACCAGAACCCAACCCCCCCCCAAAAAACCTGAATATACTTTAAAAACTAAACACTTGAATAATCTCCATCTGCCACATGTCTGATGCCTTACCGTAAGTACTTGATTAGATAAGGATGATCTTGACTAAAAACCTGCTCATGGGACAAACTAGGGCAGGAGTACAGCTTGTATCTTCCTCTCAATTGCTCTCTTACTTTCCTTGCATTAGATTTATTTAATTTCAAAGCCGTCTTATCGCTTCTCATTTTCAAGACTCGTGTGTTTTTCATGCATTTTCAGGCTAACTCTTTTTAGTTCAATTTGAAGATGATAATTCTTAAATATCTCAGGATATCTTTCACAGTTTTCATTTAAAAAGTATATTAAAATATATTGTTTTCCACCTGAGTTTCCCATCCATTTGGCATACTGAACAATCCCCCTCCCCCAACCTCTGATGCTATCTCAGGTATGTGCAGGTGTGGAGCGTGACAGATGTAGGAACTGCAGCCCCTCCTACTGTCAGTTACCCCTGGGGGAAAGCTGTGAGTCTTGGAAGTCCTTCCTTGGCCAGATGCAAGTTTTTGGGCAAAGTCTCCAACCATAATGTACCCATGTTCTCTCAAGTCTGAAACGGGCACCTCTTGCCAGCAAATTCCAAAATCATTAAGGCATACAGGATCCAAGCGGTACAAGACAGTTAAGGACACGCCCAGATTTTACCAGCCAATCCAGTTTGAAAACTGGATTTAAAGCGTAATTCCCCAATTCCGACATGAATCAGTGATTGGTATTGCCAGAATTTCATTCTAAGACGTGTTCACAAGATACCAAAGATTCAAGTGAGACAGCATTTTATTAAATTACCCTATGGGGTGGCATAGCTCAGTGGGTAGAGTGGTCGTCTGGCAATCGCAAGGTCACAGGATCAATCCTCGGTCCTGCAGAAAGCGTATCAAGGTGTCAAGACACTTAACCCCTAACTGTTCCCTGAGCGACGTATGTTGGCAGCTCACTGCTTCTATACAATAGGATGGATTAAAATGCAGGAAAATCCAAATTTACCCTTGCGGGACTGATAAGGGAATCCATTCCATGAGGGCATAGAAAATGAGGCTGTGAGCTCAAGGCAACAATGACATGTACAATGCTTGGTGTTTAAGCCTCTAAGATGATTTTTTCTGTCCCATTGGAGTGAGACAGGACCAATCCCTGTTGTCCAGAATAACTTGCACTTATTGTCTTTAACAGAAATGTCATCATCATCAATCAAGTACGGTGTGAAGTTAACTTTCAGTGCATAAAGTAGATTTTCCCTTTTGGGGATCTTGATCTAACTCTGTTGTCGTCCACTGTAAAATTGCATAGGAATGTGAAATCTCCTTTTAATATCGACTCTTTTTGCTTTTGGGAATTACTGTCTTAATCATTTCTAGATGGGTTCAGGAGGATTTTAATTGGTTTTGATTGTATTAAGAAATCAATAGCAACTGTTAGCTTAGGATAAGCTGTCTTTTCCCCAGATTTGTATTGACAAGTGCCAATCAGATTTGGTGAAACTCTACACCAGTAGCTTGGTCATAAAAACGTGTCGTACGATTGTTGGAAAAATTATTCCTAAAAATTCCCTAAATTCCCTAAAATAATTGACAATCTCATAATATGTCATTCCTACTCATATCATTCAATATATTTCGGTGATTGAGAGTGATAGGAAAACTGAATCCAAAACTACAATTCATTTTCACCATAGGTGGACAAATACATGGATCCAGAAGTCATCTGAGAGCTTTATAGGTCTACTATAACAGATATAGCACTGCAGTACAGTGGGACAGCGGTTAGCACTGTTGTCTCAGCAAAAAAAGTCCTGGTTCCAATCCCGACCCAGATCCTTTCCGTGTGGAGTTTGCATGTTCTGTGTGGGTTTCCTTCAGGTGCTTTGGTTTCCACACACTGTAAAAAAGACATACAGGGACTGCAGATGCAAATTGGCTTGAAGCTATAATCTAGTGTGATGCTTTGGATTGTGACATTTATGTTAAAAGCTGCATATGGTCCCTTAAAAAATTGCAAAGTAACACTAAAGTAACGTATGAAACCCATGTTAAAACAACAAAATCTTCAATTCACTCAGCAAAAAAAAATCAAATCATTTAACATATGCATCCAGTGGCATGTATCATGATACTTTGCCAATTGATAATGCTCAGACGTCAGATAGGAATAAAGAATTGGTGTAATTGTTTTTGTCTTCCTCCTCATCCTCTTCCTTTGGATCCTCTAGAAGTTTCTCCAGTGGGTTTGGTGATTCTGGTTCCACCTCTGGATCCTTAACAAGGGATTGATGCTCCATGTCTAGGGCTGGTGTTTTGGAGTTCATCTGGTGGTCTGATAGTTGTGGGAGCTGGACAGACTGGGTCTGAGTGTCTAACTCCTGGGTGTCTAGTTGAGAAATCATGGTGGTCAGAGACATGGGAAGTGGCATGTGGACCAGTGGGGACCCAGGCAATGCTGCAGAACCTGGTGTAAACTGGAGCCCTGTGCTGGGCATGGCGGATATGGTTGTCAGGGGCTGGGCCCAGGGGATGTAAGTCAACCCTGAGTCCTGAAGGTCCATCTGAGGGAGGCTGGCTGGTGCTGGCGCCATAGGTATTGTCTAAAAAATGACAATAAATAAATTTGGGTGTTGATAAGAAATGGACATTCTTGTTCTCTCATTGACCTCATCTCTCACTTACCCCCAAGTTGGCGACGAGTGGTGTGTGGGAGTAAGTCAGCATTGTGGGAGGCCCGACTACGGTGTAGCTAGAGCAGAGAGTCTGCATATACATATCCGCCGTGAGAGTGGTGGGGGTAGGATACGCCAGGGTCTGAGAGGAGGGATCCTGGTGGTTATACTCAGAAGAGGACCAGGAGGTTGAGTTAGGCTGTAACCCAGCAGAATTGGCAGGCTGCTGGGTTCTCCATCCTGGGCAGTGTACCCCTCCATTACCAGTGGCCAGTGTGTCAGATGAGATGCTGCTGGCCAGCTCAAATCCAAAACTACCTGTATTAATAAGGTTATTTGAAGGGGGAGTTAATTTTTGATTAGTGTACTTAACAAATTTTAGCTGGCATTGTATTGTAGATGTAATTTTGATAAATTTTGATACATCTTGTGATGCAGAAAAAAACATATCTCATTACCTTGTGGATAAGATGACTGATTGTTGTATGAAATCACATCCTGGAGAAATAGATAAGATCAATGAAAGAATGCTACAAGTAACAGAGAATCTAAATACAGGTAAGTGGTGATGAAACCATAATGATCAGTATGTATGATGAAATTGCACCGCAACGTTGACATATAAATAAGCAGTATTTACAGTTATACCAAATGATCCCAGGTGTCTAGGGCAGGTGAATGTGACTCATTGTCATTACAACAGTTTGTGTGTCTCTTAACCTACGTGCTGGAGTTTTTATATGCGTGGACGTTTGTTTGAGCAAAATGTCCATTTATAAACATTGTCTACTATGGAAACTCGTCTAAGCATTGTAAACTTGAGGTGTATTCACATATTTTATTGAGTTTCGCTGTAGATGGAACAATGATTTGTGGGTGATGTGTGATTAAAGATGCAATGTTTAAAGTTTTTAAGGATTTAAAATACTTAAGTTTCTTATGAGCGGTGCTGCAAATTCTAGACAGAACCTCAAAAACGCAGCTTGTATTTTGTTGCCCTCCCAGAGAAACATAGTTATTTGGGCTAGTAAGGCTCAGCAGTAGTGTGTACCACCAAATCAGGCATCTCAGGTTTGACCCCATCACAGGACACCAGGAAAGGGCATTCAGCCTTAATCCGCCATGCTTGGGTTAATGTAAAGCATACATTATAATGTGCTTTGAGTGGCTGTTAGACTAGAAAACTGCTGTATAGAAATAAATTCATTCACCATTTATTAATCAATGTGGGATTTGTGTTCTGATTAGTAAGAACAGAATTGTTGGAATTTGTTTGTTTGCCACAGGATCAAGGCAAGTGAGATTTGTTCTGTACATTTAACTCATCCTATTGCATAGGAGCAGTGCAGCACTCGGGGAGAAGTTAGAGGCTCCGTGTGTTGCACAAGAACACCTCGACACACTCTCTGCAGGGGCCGGGGACCGAACCACCAATCTCCAATCACTAGATTACTGCCCTTCCTTCTGAGCTACGCCATTCCTTATCTTGAATGTCATCTTGAATGGGAATGTTATTTTTCCACAAAAAAAGCAGTTATCCAAAAAAAACATATTCACTTATGTAGCTCAGGGTTCAACCAAAAGATGATTCATGGATCAGTAACAATGTCAAGGATAACAACGGACAAATGTCTGCCAGAGGATGGAATACACCAGAATACATAACTGCATCATTATAGGGAATTATATGAACCTAAAAAGCCAAAAATTCTCATATTTGTCTCAAACTAACATACTGATATACTGTGGGTAGTGAGAGTGAATGCCGGATGCTTTGCAGAGTGCAGCCTGACAGGACATAATGAAATGATTGACAGTGGTCAGCACAGCCACTATTCAAAACACCTGAATTGAAAAAAAGAAGTTTAAGTGTTTTTATGTCCTTCTCTGCGAGAAAGGCAGCTGAAGATCCCCAGTTAGGTACAAGTAGTCACAAAGTTACCATACATGTAGGTTAGTGCAGCTGCATTGGGGCCCGCAACAGTTGAGGGCCCCCAGGCATGGCGCCATCACCGATTATGTTATCGTCTATGTCAAGATGCGCTGTCACCGATGATGTTTTCATCTGCTATGGTGCTCTGACACCAGATTTTGTTGAGTAGTCTAGTCTGTCACGATCCTCGCCTTGCTGTTATGACTCCTCTTCTACAGCACGGCGGCCTGTTTTCCTAGTAATCATTTCATCTAGGTGTCAACTGTGCAGTGGATTACGTTGTCACTGTTTTCTTAAAAGCTGTATTTATTTCATTCACTACTGACGTGACATTATGTTAGTTCTCATTCTGATGGGCAGGCCATGGCCCACTTCGGCCATCTTGCATTGGAGCCCAGCACTGACTTGTTGCGTGCTGGGTACAAGGCTTGGAGCAGGCCATGTACCCAAGATCGCACACTGCTGTTATGGGGCAATGATACATTGCGTGCCTACAAGTCAGGCATTGTGGTTTGATCCCACCACGGGACATCAGGCAAAGGCATCCATACCTTATGGTTGGATAAATGTGAGCTATATGTTGTAAAGTGGTTTGAGTGGTTAGAAAAGTGCTATATGAAATTAGTCCATTTGCCATTTATTATGTTAAAGACAAAACGGATAGTTTAAATGATTCCAATCAATCTTCAGATGAACAGTTGCACTCAGTCACCATCTTTCAGTTATTTATGGTCTCTGTCATGTTCTCTCTCTTCCCTTCCTCTCCCCTCCGTGATGATTTTGAACTCCTAGGGTGCACTATTGAAAGTCCTGTACATTTCCATATTTAAAAAATCTATTTGCTCTTGGGGTCCAATACAGATGTGAATATGATAAACAGTGACACGAGTAGGATTTGTTGAGAAATTGATTTATAATGTAAGGAAAAAGATGTACCAGTATTGATGTTGGGAGCTGTCTTTAAGCTCTGCCCGACACCAGCTTCAGGAAAAGCCTGATACCTGGAGTCAACTAGGAGGACATGTTGAGAGACCATTGGGCATGTGCTGTCAGATCCCTAAATGTTTGTAGCGGATCTGATGAACTGTTAAGTGTCATAGCTTTGATGATGAGAGGAGAATTACTGCACTTCTTCATGTCTAGGCAGAAGACTGCTCAGACAGACAGAGAAAATACTGAAATTGGCAGAGGTGGTCTATGCACTATAATATCTTAAAGGTACCATTACAGCTTTGCAATTCACACTCGTAGCAGGAGGGTTCTATGTTCACTTCCAGCCCAACTGTGTGGAGTTTGCATGTTCTCCCTGTGTTTGCATGGGTTTCCTCCCATAATCTAAAAACATGGATGTTAAATGAGTTGGATATTGTATATCACCTGTAGATATGAATAGTGTGTGGGCGCTGTGATGGACTGGTAATTTGTCCAGGATGTCTCTTTCCTTTTCTCTAAATACCTGCTAGGACAAGCCCTAACCCTTGTGAACCTGAATTGGATTAAGTGGGTATAGACAATTGATAGATGGAGAGTTACTCTAACTTTATGTTTCTACTCACATTAGGTTGAGTTTCATTGACTTAAATATCTCTTGTTGTAGGGGCAGCATAGCTCAGTGGGTAGAGTGGTCGTCTGGCAATCGGAAGGTTACAGGATCGATTCCCGATCCTTCATATAGCATGTTGAGGTGTCCTTGAGTAAGACCGTGAACCCCTAACTGCTCACTTGATGTACGTCGCTCTGGATAAGAGTGTCTGCTAAATGCCTATAATGTAATGTAATACATGTTTTTTTACTGCATATGCAGTAAAAAACATGAAACCAAGATACTTCATGTCAATTTAATAACCTTTTTGCCTGAGTGTGCACACCCTTATATAATTGGGGACATGACCTTGTTCAGAATCAAACAGTCGCATTCAGATTCATGTTATAGTAGTCAATAATAAACCTGCCATAAATTAAAGTGTCTCTCATGAGCTCTAAAAGAAGCTAAGCTGTTTCTGAAGGATTTTCCTGACATCTTGGCTCCATCCAACTGAAGAGGCCATTGTCTAAAAAGAGCTTACAACGCCTGAATGGAATCATTGTTGGAAGTTATTGATCAGGAGAGAGGTACACAAGAATTTCCAAGGCATTACATATACCATGGAACTCTGAGGACAATCATGAAATGAAGAAAATATGGCATAACAGTGACATCACCAAGAACATGACGTCCCCCATGAATTAATGAAATGAGAAAACTGCTCAGGGAGGCTGCAAAGAGGCCTATGGCAATGATAAAGGAGCAGCAGGAATTTCTGGCAAGTCCTGGTTGCTCCTTGCATGTGATAACAATGTCCCGTATTCATATGTCTTGGCTATGGGATAGGGTGGCAAGATGGAAACCTTATCAGATGAAAAACCCGAGCCTATCTAATTTTTGTAAAAAGATATGTCTAGTCTCCTGAAGCCATGTAGAAAAATATTTTGTGGTGTGATGAGACCAAACTTTGGACATAATTCCAAAAGTCAAGTTTTCCACAAAAATAACTCTGTACATCACCAGATGTGAACACCATACTCACAGTGAAGCATAGTGGTGGGTACATCAGTCTTTGGGGCAGCTTTTCTTAAGCCTGAACTGGGCCTGTAGTCAAGGTGAAGGGAATTATGGACGGCTCCAAATACCAGTTGATTTTGGCACGAAACCTTCAGGCATCTGCTAGAAAGCTGAAGATGAGGAGGAATTCCATCTTTCAGCACAACAATGACCCAAAGCATACATCAAAATCAACAATAGAATGGCTTCATCAAAAGAAGATTGATGTTTTGGGATGACCCAGCCAAAGCCCAGACCTTGATCCAATGGAAAATCTGTGATGTGAGCTGAAGAGGACTGTACACAGGAGATGCTCTTGCAAATTGATGGCTATAGAACATTTTTGCAAGGAAGAATGAGGAAAACATTGCCTTGTCAAGATGTACCAAGCTGTTAGATTCTTACCCCAAAAGATGGAGTAATGTAATAAAATCAAAAGATCCTTCAACAAAGGGTAGGGGTGACGTAGCTCTGAGGGTAGGGCGGTTGTCTGTTTATCATGAGATTGGTGGCTTGATCTTCGGTTCCTTCAAAAAGTGTGTTGAAGTCTCATTGAGCAAGATACTGAACCCATAAATTCTTGGGATAATGGATGAAAATTTAGCCTGGTGGCTAAATCTGTTGTATTTGCATTCTAAATGGTCATTAATATCCACTGCCTGTCAATAAAATCTGTCAATAATAACCATGTTATTCTTATCAGATTTGCTGTTGCTGCTGTGTAGCAACTATAAAACCATATAACATGCTAAACAAAAAGAGACTGGCTTAATGGTAAACTGTAGGCACTCAGCAGTTTGCACCTACCTGCCTTCTGGAGGGTAATCTTTCAGGAAGTGTCTGAAAGAGAGGCTCATAGATAATAGAAACAAGAGGGATGTGGTGTTCTATTGGCTCAGGCAGTTAAGGACACATGAGCTTCAGAATAACTGTGCACCATGCTCTGTGTTATTTCACCTCTCTTTTTTCTCATGTTTTCTGTCTAACTGCAGTTAACTATAAGACTAAATCTGGTGCTCTTGGGTTGTGTAGTGGACACTGGTATCTCGATCCCGAGGTTCATGGGTGTAGCCTCAGTTTTGCCTCATGCTCGGCATGTCAGTGTTCCTGAGTGTTGCAGTCGGTAGGGGGTAATGTATCCTGCGATTGTATTTAGCAACTCCTACATTTAGTTGGACAATGTTGCGGTTGTGGGTGGATTTGGTGGGAAGTCACATGATGTCACATTTTCCTGGCGAAACCTGCAGTTGGCAGGTGACGAGCAGCTGGCGAAGCATCGTGTTGTGAAGAATGTACATGGTAGTCTACACACTTCAAAGCCAATGTAGGGGATATGCAATAAATCACGGGAGAACATAAAGAGAAAGAAGGCTGCTATTCATATGTCACTATCATTCATCTTTTTTTTTACTATCCATTTATCAGTGAAGTGTTGCAGAATATATAAGGAACCATTTTTGACTTTGCTATTTTGCATAGCACAAGGAAGTGCGGGCCTGTGGGAGAACATTGACAGAGGCAGAGAGGCCAGTTGCGTTGGCATGGGACCAGTCACCAATCAATGGGATAAGCTTGTGTGTCTTTGGGATTATTAATACGGCAGTATCTAGAATACTGGAATGAAAAATATTGGTCTCAAATGTCCTTCATATCTGATATCTGCATTCTGAAAGAGGTTTCCTTCGAAGACGAGGCTTCCAAGGAAGGTCTCGCCAATTATTCTTTACATTCTGTTGGATGATAAAACCCACACTTAAAGAATAATAATATTTGGCCCTTCTTTCCAATTAGCCTCTGGTTGTTTTTATTTGAGTGTTTGGGGGATAAGTATGTTCATTGTGTGTGTGTGTGTGTGTGTGTGTGTGTGTGTGTGTGTGTGTGTGTGTGTGTGTGTGTGTGTGTGTGTGTGTGTGTGTGTGTGTGTGTGTGTGTGTGTGTGTGTGTGTGTGTGTGTGTGTGTGTGTGTGTGTGTGTGTGTGTGTGTGTGTTTCCTTTAGGATGTTCCGGTTT